>SJYC01117746.1:0-36814 GCA_006408675.1 Madoqua kirkii
TTTAATTTTAATTAGATCCCATTTGTTCATTTTTGCTTTTATTTCCAGTATTCTGGGAGGTGGGTCATAGAGGATCCTGCTGTGATTTATGTCAGAGAGTGTTTTGCCTATGTTCTCCTCTAGGAGTTTTATAGTTTCTGGTCTTACATATAGATCTTTAATCCATTTTGAGTTTATTTTTGCGTATAGTGTTAAAAAGTGTTCTAGTTTCATTCTTTTACAAGTGGTTGACCAGTTTTCCCAGCACCACTTGTTAAAGAAATTGTCTTTTCTCCATTGTATATTCTTGCCTCCTTTATCGAAGATAAGGTGTCCATAGATGTGTAGATTTGTCTCTGGGCTTTCTATTTTGTTTTATTGATCTATATTTCTGTCTTTGTGCCAGTACCATACTGTCTTGATGACTGTGGCTTTGTAGTAGAGCTTGAAGTCAGGCAGGTTGATTCCTCCAGTTCCATTCTTCTTTCTCAAGATTGCTTTGGCTATTTGAGGTTTTTTGTATTTCCATACAAATTGTGAAATTATTTGTTCTAGCTCTGTGAAAAATACGCTGGTAGCTTGATAGGGATTGCATTGAATCTGTAGATTGCTTTGGGTAGTATACTCATTTTCACTATATTGACTCTTCCGATCCATGAACATGGTATATTTCACCATCTATCAGTGTCCTCTTTGATTTCTTTCACCAGTGTTTTATAGTTTTATATACGTTCTTGAAATGATGGAATTATAGAGATGGCTCATAGATTAGTGGTTGCATTCAAGACAATGCAAGATAGTTACAAATATGTGAGAAAGATGTAATTTCTGTTAGATGGATCCATTTTATAATAGAGAGAGGTAGAACTAATAAAAGTGGAAATGTAAAAAGTGGAGGGATTTGTAGGTGCCTGAGCTCTGGGAGTTGGTGGTGGACAGGGCGGCCTGGCGAGCTGCGATTCATGGGGTCGCACAGAGCGGACGTGACTGAGCGACTGAACTGAAAGTGCAAATGGTTAGTCCCACAGAACGAGGTGGACAAAGCACTCACTACAGTGGGATAGAGTCTTAGGGGTGATGGGTGCAGCGTTTGCTTAGGAGTGAGTTGTGTAAAGCTGACAGATGTGATATGTGTATGTTAGTAAGTTGAAAACAAGCTGGGCATAAAGAAGTTAGCTTCTTACCACCAACTCAGGAGAAACGTGTATTTTGCCCCTGTCAGGAAAAATACAGTACAGCTGTAGATTTCCCCTCCTCCTCTTTTTGTTATTACGAAATCCCAAGGAGCAACTTAAAGATTGAATCTAATTGCCTTTTTAAGGTGGTTTTCTTCATCTAGGCCAAAATCTTCATGAACAAAATTATAGGCATATTATGTGTTCATTGTAGAAAAATTAGCAAGCAGTGAAAGGTATGGGGAAAATGAAAGCGTACTGCTTCCCATAGGCTAAAGCACTCCTGTCCTTTAACTCTGCGCTCCTGCCCTTTATGTGGGCTCTGTGCTTTGTCACTCAGTTGTGTCCAGTTCTTTGTGGCCCTTTGGTCTGTAGCCCACCAGGTTTCTCTGTCCATGGTTTCTTCCAGGCAAGAATAATGGAGTGGGTGCTATCTCCTTCTCCAGGGGATCCTCCCAACCCAGGGATTGAACCTGTGGCTCCTGCATTGCAGGTGGATTCTTTACCTGCTGAGCCATGGGGGAAACCTCTCTCTCTATGTACATAGATACAGAATGTGCCTCTGTGTATATATCAGTATATTCTGTGTCGAAAGCTTCCCAGGGTGCACTGCTGGTAAAGAACCTGCCTGCCAGTGCAGGAGAAGCAAGAGATGTGGGCCCAGCCCCTGGGCTGGGGAGATGGGGCCCACCCACTCCAGCATTCTGGCCTCTCACAGGCAGAGGGGCCTGGTGGGCTGGCAGCTGGTCACTGCTGAAGCAGCAGCATGCATGCGTACTGTGTATTTGTGTGTACATTTCTTTAAATAGGCACTGTTCTGTATGAAGTGTTTGACAGCCTGTTCTTTCACATAATATTGTGGACATTCCTCTGTATCTATAAAATTGTTTGAAGTGGTATTTGATATCTATATAGCATTCTGTTTTGAGATTATCCTCAAATCTATTTAACCATTCACCTCTTGTTAACCATTTACATTTTCTTTCATAAATATATATATGCACATACACACACGTATACATATTTGTATTTGCTGTGAACCACTCTGAATGAAAAATTTGAGTGTGTCTCCCATTTTCTTTGAAGTGTTATCTCCGCCTTAATCTGCCTTTCATAATTTGCCCTGCAAAATTTCTTTCTTAATAAAAAACACCCCAGTGCTTTTAAAGGAATTATTTGTTTCTTTAGGCTGTGCGGGGTCTTGATCGCTGCCCGCAGGCTTTCTCTAACTGCAGCAAGTGGGGGCCCTCTCTCAGTGGTGGTGTGTGGGCTTCGCATTGTGGTGGCTTCTTGTTGTGAAAAGCAGGCTCTGGGGTGCGTGGCCTCAGTAGTTGCCTCTCGCAGGGTTCAGACCCCAGACTCAGTAGCTGTGGCACAGGGGCTTAGCTGCCCTGCTGCTTACGGAACCTTCCTGGACAAGCATGGAACCCACTCCCGCTGACTGGCAGGTGGAATCTTGCTGACTGGGCCACCAGGGAAGCCCAGGAATCTCAGTTCTGTGGATCACCACACTTGGAGAAGGTTTCCTGTCCCCTCGCGTGGCTGACCCCTCGCGTGGCTGAGTATGGGCAGAGAGGCTCGGTTATGGTTGACAAGCTGTAAGGTGAAATATGACCATTAGAGAGAACGACTGGGCCTTTCTTCCCCTTCTTTCTTTCTGCTACTTGCAAGATAGGGGTAGTAGCTGGAGTCCCTGTGGCCTTCTTAGAGTACAAGGTGACTTTTAATATGACAGTAAATGGTAGAGCAAAAAGAGGGAAGGAATTTGGACCCCTGATACTTAGACCTGCCACATCAGCCTTTGATTGTCCACTTTAAGACGTTTACATGGGAGAAATTCTCTCCCTCAGTTTTTTTTTTCCTCTCATTTAACTCATTATAATTATTAAACTTTTTTTGGCTAGGGAAGATGTAGTCTAATCCTCGCTGATAAAGGATGCCATTGTTTGATACTCTGTGTGTGATGTAATAGGTCCAGTATAAGGAGACGTGCATCATGTCAGCTCTGTTCTGAGAGTGTGCGTGTGCATGCTCGCTCACTCGGTTGTGTCTGACTCTCTACCACCCTGTGCACTGCAGCCTGACAATCCTCTGTCCATGGAATTTTCCAGGCACTAACACTGGAGTGGATTGCCAGCTCTTCCTCCAGGAGACCTTCCAGACCCAGGGATGGAGCTCATGTCTCCTGCATCTCCTGCATTGGCAGAAAGAGTCTTTACTGTTAAGCCCTGAGATTGGAGAAAGGTTAATTGGTATTGAATGGAAAATTACTTGATACATATTTTCTGGAGTTCTTTGATGACTATATTAATGAATTTTGTTCTTAAATGATTTTAATAATTATCACAAATATTGCAGAAAACATATGACTTTTAGGCAAAATCACTATAAATTGTAGTGTATTAATATTCTACAGCCCTATGAATTTGTAATACTTATAGATATCTTGGCTAGTCAGTTAGACAAAGTTAGGTCATAATTGTGACTTTTAATGCTGTCATTAACTTTGTTGGGAAAATTTTGACAAATTTAAATTATTTTTAAATCTTTAGATGTATTTTGGGGGTATTGATTCTAAGACAGTTATTTATAACTTTAGTGAAAGAATATGTTGTTCACTCACTAAGTCATGTCTAACTCTTTGCAACCCCATGAAATGCAATACGCCAGGTTTCCCTGTCCTTGACTATCTCCTGAAGTTTGCTCAAATCAAGTCTACTGAGTCAGTGGTGTTATCCAGTCTTCTCATCCTCTGTCGTCCCCTTCTCTTGCCCTCAATCTTTCCCAGCATCAGTGTCTTTTCTAATAAGTCAGCTCTTCTCATCAGGTGGCCGAAGGATTGGCGCTTCAGCCCCAGTCCTTCCCGTGAATATGCAGGGCTGCTTTCCTTTAGCACTGCCGGCTGGATCTCCTTGCCGGCTGAGTCTTCTCAACACCACAGATTGGAAGCATCAGTTCTTCTGCACTCAGCCTTCTTTACGGTCCAGCTCTCACATCTGTACGTGACCACTGGAAAAATCATATCTTTGACTAGTTGGTCCTTTGTTGGCAAAGTGATGTCTCTGCTTTTTAATATGCTATCTAATTTTGTCACAGCTTTTCTTCCAAGGAGTAAGCGTCTTTTAATTTCGTGGCTGCAGTCACAATCAACAGTAATTTTGGAGCCCAAGAAAATAAATTCTGCTTCTGTTTCCACTTTTTCCCCATCTGTTTGCCATAAAGTGATGGGACTGGATGCCCTGATCTTAGTTTTTTGAATGTTGAGTTTTAAGCCAATTTTTTCACTGTCCTTTTTCACCTTCATCTAGAGGCTCTTTAGTTCCTCTTCCCTTTCTTGTTTAGAGTGGCATTATATGCATATCTGAGGTTGTTGATATTCCTCCCAGCAGTCACAATCCAGGTTGTGATTCATCCAGCCCAGCATTGCACATGATGTACTTTGCATATAAGTTAAATAAGTAACGTGGCAGTATACAGCCTAGACGTACTCCTTTCCCAATGTTAAACCCGTCCATGGTTCTGTGTCTCATTCTAACTGTGGCTTCTTGTCTCTCGTACGCTATTCTTAGGAGGCAGGTAGGGTGGTCTGGTATACCCATCTCTTTAAGAATTTTCTCCAGTTTATTGTGATCCATATAGTCAAAGGCTTTAGCGTA
Source organism: Madoqua kirkii (assembly GCA_006408675.1). Classification (NCBI taxonomy): domain Eukaryota; kingdom Metazoa; phylum Chordata; class Mammalia; order Artiodactyla; family Bovidae; genus Madoqua; species Madoqua kirkii. The sequence goes on from SJYC01117746.1 coordinate 4,811, forward strand.
GTCAAGCAGAAGTGGATCCCCCTCCCCCCCGCCGCCTTTTTTAAAAATAAATTCCTTTGCCTTTTCTGTGATCTAGTTGATTGGCAGTTTGATTTCTGGTGGTTCTGCCCTTTGTAAATCCAGCTTGCCCATCTGGAGGTTCTTGGTTCATGTACTGTCGAAGCCTTGCTTGAAGGATTTTGAGCATGCCCTTGCTAGCGAGTGAAGTGTGCACAACTGGAAGGTAGTCTGAGCATTCTTTGGCGTTGTCTTTCTTTGGGATTGGAATGAAAGCTGACCTTTTCCCATCTTGTGACACTTTGCCGAGTTTTCAGCAAAGTGCTGGCATATCAAGTGCAGCATTTTCACAGCATCATCTTCTAGGATTTTCAATAGCTGAGCTGGAGTTCCATCACCTCCACTAGCTTTGTTCATAATAATGCTTCCTAAGGCCCATTTGACTTCACACTCCAGAATATCTGGCATTAGGTGAGCACCACACCGTCTTGGTCATCTGGGTCTTTGAGGCCTTTTTGTAGGTTCTTCCGTGTACTTTGCCACCTCGTCTTGGTCTCTTCTGGTTCCGATAGGTCCTTGCCCTTTTTCGTCCTTCACTGAGCCCATCTTTGCATGAAATGTTCCCTTGGTATCTCCAGTTTTGAGATCACTCGTCTTTCCCATTCTGTTGTTTCTCTCTGTTTCTTTGTGGTTTTGTGTGAGAAGGCTTTCTTATCTCTCCTTGATATTCTCTGGAACTCGACATTCAGTTGGGTATATCTCTTTCTCTCTCTTCTGCCTTTCATTTCTCTTCTTTTCTCAGCTATTTGTAAAGGCTCCTCAGACAATCATTTTTCCTTCTTTTAGTGCTTTTTCTTGGGGATGGTTTTGGTTAGTCCCCTCCTATACAATGGTACGATCATCTGTCCATAGTTCTTCAGGCACTCTGTCTACTGGATCTAGTCCCTTGAATCTCTTTGTCACCTCCACTGTGTAATCATGTAGGATTTGATTTAAGTCATACCTGAATGGTCTAGTGGTTTCCCCAGTTCAGTTTAAGCCTGAATTTTGCAATAAGGAGCTTATGATCTTAAAGTACTGAAGAATACATATTTTAAAAGTTAATAAACTTTTTTTTTTTTGAGAAATTTTAGGTTTTATATTATAAAAGAATTAGCAAGTACAGAGAGTTCCCGTATACACATTCTCCACAGTATATGCATTTTTATCTAGGGTATCCTCTACATACATATAAAAAAAGATTACATCCTTGAAGAAAATGTTATATTATTATGTAGGAAAACGGCACAGTGCTTATGGACATTTTACTCTATGCTAGAGTCTCCTGCCCTCAGCATTATTAATATTTTAGGCCAGATAATGCTTTGATGTAGGAGACCACCCTTTATATTTTAGGACGTTTAGCAGCATCCCTGATCTCTATCTGCTTATTGCCAATAAATATTCTTTTTATTGGATATGCCAATAAATGTCTTCTGGGAGGCAAAACCATTGCTCTAGTGAATTTACAGTGCTTTAGGATTCGCTGTGTTTTTAAGGGTAGGCTCAAGTTGAAGGAGCCTGTCGTTCACCGACCCTTCACGTGAAGTTGTGTAGGCAGACTCTTCCTGCCAGCCAGGGATCACAGGCAATATATGAGTCTCATTTTCCCTGATTATGAAATAGAAAAATATTACCTGTCTTGATTGGAAAATTCATTGAGATAAATTGTAGAAATACTTGTACTTTCCTTCTTGTCAGATGTTGTGTTACACTGTTTGGATTTATTTCCTTAAAAGCGTCAAACGCTCCTTACAGAGCTCTTACTTCCGTGGGATAGGCTGTCACAGCCTGGGACCCGCTGTTGATGGCCCTCAGGAGCCCGTGTCACTGTGGGGTGAGAGCCTGAAGTGTGAAGTGGAGGCGGGTTTACGCGCTGAGTTCTGTTCTGACTGTTGGTGGTGCTCCCACACTCAGACTGTGACCCCCAAGTGGCCTCACGTGTTCTTTCAAGGACCGTGCGCTTCTCACATTGTTGACAGTGTTAGATGTCAGACAGTCTCTTTGTCTTGGAAGTTCTTGTCTTCACATCTGAAATCCCACCACTTGTAACAGGTTGTGTGTCAGCTCCAGCAGAGGAAGCTGGCCTCTGTCAGCTTGTGTTTAGTCCACTGCAGACTTCTAAAACCTTGACAAAGTTCGCAACTACCAATCTCCTCTTCCCACTGCTACTTTGTAAAATTATAAAGCATTGTTCACTAGTGAATGAAATGCCATCTATAATAATTAAGGTTATTCTTATTTTTCTACCCCTGCAGAAAATTTCCAGAGACTTGGTGAAGATAGGAAAGCTATCAAAAAGACCATAGGACTATTGTACTGTAAGTATTGCTTTGAAAAAGAACTGTAAATTAAGAATATTTTAAGTATCCAGTTGTTCGGGGGAAATATGTTAGGCAGAGATATTATATGTAAAATGTAGAGGAGGATATATTATAATTGTGTTAATAATTAATAAGAACTAATCCTGTGCAGTCTTTTAAAAATTGAAAATGTGTTCTTATGTACTGAGATGAGGATTTTACCAATAGCATTGAAAAATATTTCTAATTCTAACAAGGATTGATCTAGTTTATGTACATTTGCTTATTTAAAACTATCAGAATCCAAAGAATCATTGTAGTTTTGTAGGTTTGTGATTTGTTTGGGTGACTTATTGTTTAGGTTATTTTGCAGAATTATTTATTTGCTGATTTATTTATGTATTTCATTATTTATTTATTTGATTATTTAGTAAATTATTTATCTGATGAATTATTAATACATCTTCATGACATGCTTTAAATTATTTATAACTTAATTTTGAGTTTATTGCTTTTAGACGCTGCATTGTTACTGACTAGTTTTGATTTTTTTCTTTGTGGTTCTTTAAAATTAAAGTATTAGCTCTAAGGCAAAAGTATATTCATTGCAATGCCCAGGGATTTTTTTTTTTTAAAGTAATTTATGGTAGTTATAAAAGTTCAGTTATGCTTTGTTTAGCTCTAAATTTACCTGTTAGGGTTACTGCTGATGGAATATTTGTTATGTGGATACTCACTGTAGAGTCATTTACAGATTTGTAAACTGAGACAGAACATGTAAACTTGAGTCTTCATTATCCTTGGTAGCTCTAAAGAGCAGGTCGGTTGGTTTAGAATAGATAATGGAGTTTAATGGCAAAGCTGTTTTACGTCTGGAATATTTTTAGGAAAGTTCAGAGAAATGATGTCCAACTTAGATTTGGATCCCTAAGATATAAAGTTGACTGATGTAGGGTTTTTTTTTTTTTTAATTCCTGTTATATGTGTATTTGGAAAGCAGCATAATGTTTATATGGATTTTTATATCATTTTTCATGACATTTATTTTATACCATATTTCTTCTGGAATAAATCCCTTTATTTTAATAAGCTAAAAATGGACAGAGGTCTTTATAAATGCAAACTATAGTTTCTCTGACTTTACCTATTGATTCTCATCTGTAAAGTTTCTAGTTTTCGCCAAGTGGAATATTTCTTCTTAGTTCTGATGCTGTTTCATAATCATAAGATGGAAGATCTTATATATGTTCTCTTTTTGAATGGGTCTAATCAGTAGGTTGAAGCAGTTGTCTGGGTTAAGGGTATCATGTGCACAACATGGTCTTTCTCCTGGGTTTGCCTGCAGTGAGTCACTATGTACTTCACAGTGTTAACACTTCAGAGGGATGCAGCATTGTACATTTTGAAATATATGCTGTGAAATATGGGGAGAATGACCTCTGTAGAAAGGTTTCACTATAGAATTGTAAAATGTGCATATGTAAACCCAGAATTCTTATTTTGAAATATTGACTATATGAAAATTTAATTGGGATATTGCTTTAGTGCCTTCATATGCTTGCCTTAAAGGGAGTGTCTTCCTTTGATTTATATTTGTGAATTTAAAATATGTGTATTATACATATCTTTGACTCTTCTGGAGATGAACAACTACAGATATTGTTAAGATATGGAATTTTATTTTAAAATGTGCTTCAAGATGCCGCTGTGGACTTCTTTCAGAGACAAAAGCAGCGGCTGAGTAAGATCTCCAACGCTCGTGTAGTGTTCCACATGTGCCATGTTATCTGTGAACACTAGCTTGCCATCCAAGTGATGTCAGTCGAAAGTTTCAGATACACATATGTGTACACACCCATGCACAGGTGTGTGCCATTGCCTCCTGACTACTCTGGGAGGACTAGTTTTTGAAAGGAGGCAGCGGTGGAGCCCGCCATGGTGACGGCCGGCGTTTACTGAGCACGTACTTCGTGCAGGCACGGTGCTGGTCGCAGTGCCCCTGTCTTTACATGGATTATTTGTCACTCTTCCAAGTGAGGAAAGTATGGTTATCATCTTCATTTTATGGATGAGGAGACAGCCTTAGAAACTTGCTCGTTGCCACACAGCTGGCAGTAAGTAACGGTGCTGAAGCTGGTACTAATTTAGTCTGATTCCCAGGGCCCTTCTTAGCCCATTACAGTTCCAAATGTGTAGTTGGTATAATGTAGTTTTCCACTTGAGTTGTTTCTGTTTGTTGTTTTCAGAGGCTGAGGTTATTTATTCCTCTGATAGGCTTCACTTGCCAAGTATATTCACTTTGTATTACATTTGGTCATCTTTTTTAAACCAGTAGGTAGTGCTTGAGCTTCTTAAATTTTCTGATGTGATTTTTCTTACAGTCCTGTATAGTGGGTCCATATTAAATACTGAAGACTAATCTGTACCTCAGGGAGACTGAATGTTTGCCTGCTGGATATCTAATGCTCAGACTACTTCTTTTGACTCTTAAGCCCACGGCCATTTCCAGGGCTCTGTTAAGTCAAATCTTGGGTGACAGTGTGAGTACCATGAGTAACTGCAGTCGTATGAATATCAAAACAGTAGGCGTGAACTGGTGCCGTCCTGGGTGATTGAGGCCTGTGGTCACCCTAGTAACACCTCAGATTCTTACTGAGTAGTTATAGTGTTGATAATGCATATTTAAAAGAAGTCTTAATTCATGTGTAATATCTTAAAAAATATTTTGTGATAAAACACACTTCTATTATGGCCAGTATTTATGTGTTTTTGTTAACCAACTTAGGCAGTTTGTGTTATGACTTTTATAAAATGTGATTCTGATGTTTTATAGCTTTTGGAGCCAGTGAAATAAAATAAAAAGGTGAAAGTAAAAAGATATTGCTGTTGGGAACAGAAAGATGAGATGGCAGCTCTAAAGGTTTTCTCCATAGCATGCCTTGTGGGGTTTAAGCATAGTCTCGTTCCCCTGTTGTTGGCGGTGCCGGGTCTTCGTTGCTTTGTGGCTGCTTTCCCCTCTGGTCGTGGCGCTGGGGGCTGCCCTCCAGCTGCTGCCCGCTTTCTCGCTCCGGGGGCTTCTCTGGCCGCAGAGCACAGGCTCTGGAGCGCGTGGCCTTCTGTAGCTGAGGCCGCGGCCTCGGGGGCTGAGCTCCAGAGCACCAGCCGGCGCGTGCGGCTCGCGGGCTCGTGTGGGGTCTTCCCGGACCAGGAGTCAAACGGCCGTCTCCTGTGTCGGCAGGTGGACTCTTCACCCCTGAGCCACCAGGGAAGCCCCGTTACAGGACTGTAAGACTTGTTTTAGCTTCGTACATCTTCTGATAAATTTGACATTGTATGGAAAACTGTTAGGCCTTCAGAATTTATAATTTTTTATTATATGATCCAGTAGTCTTTTTCTCCCTTAAAATATGTTGCATGTCATTTATATTGATGTTGGCTGTTTTGTCAAAATGATGGATTTCTGAAAACAGCTGTTCCTTGGTGAGAGTCTGTGGGGATATGAGGGTCTGTAGAAGAGAGCTGCTGAAATTGTTTAGTTTTTATATAGTTTTCTTTTTAATTCCCTCTTGACATGTTTAATAAAGTCATTACTAGATATTAACCTTAAATTTCTAGGGTTTTTTTTTTGGCATTTAGAGTATAAATGACTTGTTAAGTTGAACCTAGGTAACCACACTGGCATATTTGTATTTGAACGTATATTGAAAAGAAAAACTTCTCATGCACTAGTTCTTATTCATGCATCCATCACTCTTTGTTCAAAAAAGCCTGTTATGCCTTGTCACGAAGGTAAGAGCATCCATGTGTTCTGTCTGAGTGGTCACAGTGTGAAGCGCTTGGTAAAACAGTTCTGCAGCCGTACGAGTGATGGCGTGGCCTGTGTGCTGGCTCTGAGAACAGCTCCTTTATAACAAGTGGGAGTGCAGCCAAAGGCGTGTCAGGCACAGCGCTCCTCTCACACCTCGTCCGTTTGTGGGTAGCAGGCGAAGGAGTTTGGGTCATGCGCTGATAGTTTAAGACAGCACCCTAAGGCTGCTCCCATGGGAGTGTTGGAAGTATCGTTCCCCTGCCTCCCATGTGGGTGCAAAATTTGGCATGAAAACAGTGTATTTGAATTCTGGACTAATTAAATAGAACCTTATTAAATTTAGAGTTTTCAGAGTAAAAGGGGCCTCTTGTCCTCCAGGGATTTCTTTTTAGGGCACTAGATAGTATTGACACACAGCAGTCTTTAATAAGACTGCACCCTGTTCTGACTAATGCATTGCCTTAGTATTGATGCTGTTTAGTGAAACACTAGACACCAGACAAGACTGCGACAACAGAAGCAAAATGGAGCTCACACATGAAACTGCAGAGCATCGCGCGCCTGCGCGCTCAGTCCAGTGGTCAGATTCTGCTTGTGACTTTAATTCAGCTAAGCAGAAGGTGGAATATTGAAATGGCCATCGTATAGGAAAGCTTTCTATTAAAACCTTTATATAAATAGACTGTGCCTATGTTCTAGAGTGGATAACAGATCTCTTTAAGTTAGCCTCAGTATACCATACCAAGAAATAGAGGCTGAAGAAGGAATGTTTGGAAGAGGATAAAATCGACAAGTTATAATTTTTAGTTGATAAAAGTGTTTCCTTCCGTGTTTGAAACGTGTTATTTGATATTGTTGCCCACTGTAGCATTGTTTTTGCTATTAGACTGTTAAAGTATGATTTCCAAGTAAGCGTGGTGTAGGCTGATGAGAATTTGGGCAGTTAAGGAGGAAAGCTGTCACTTGTCACAAAAATTGTGGAAATGCTTCTGACATTTAATGGTTGCGAATCAGGAACCTTAAGTAGAGTGAGACGTTCTCTCAAAATTGTACTTACTTCACACATTCTTTCCATTTGCTGATTTATAGCATTTCTAACCAGATAATCTAGTCGAAAAGTTTTCAGTTCAGCAATGCAGTTTCCTGGAAGCTCTGATTGAAGATATGTGATAGAGAATATTTAAGACCCTTTTAAAAACAAACTAAATTTAAAATTGTTTGGATCTAAATGAATTGAACTTTATTGGTTGATAAGTAATGTTTAAAGATATTTCGTGATTGCCACCCTGAGTGTTAAGGTTCTGCTTTTAGAATGATGAACACACTGTCAAACGTGCATTCAGAACCCTTCATTGTTATGGCGTGCGTTTGTGCTGTGCCGGTGTTACTTTGGTACCAACTCCAGTAAGCAGTCCATCCAGCTCTTATGGGACTTTTTATATTTCTCTACTTACTCTACTGGTTGTTCTGTATTTTGGAGTATATGGTCTGTTGCAGTTTTTTTACCTACTGGAGACTTAATAACTTAAGAGATGTAGGTTTTCCGGGGTAGGTTGTAACTGCAGTGTAACAGCCTCAGCATAGGTATTAATAATTATTTTGACACTACACTTAAAAATAAAACCCAGATCAGTTGCACTAATACCACATTTTGTAGTTTTCTCTTTTTAACAGTATATAATTTATCTTGACATTTCAATCATTATTTCATTAAAGCTTATTTCTGTCTTTCTCATCACCTTCAATTTAATTTTTCTCTATAATCACTTATCGCAGTACTAATTTGTATTCTAGGATTCACGTTTACCTCTCCTCTTTGCTTTCTTTGTACTTTTTATAGAGAATAACTTAAAATATCTTTCCTTTTGACTCAAGCTTACTATATGTAGGTACAAATATGTGACTGCTTGATTCCCTCTTGGATAGTTGTGCCTCAGCGTTTGCTGTGGTTAGGAATCAGTGCTGATGTTTTGAAACATATTCTGTATGTAGTTAGACTTTACTGACTCTGAACTTCATTTCAGGACAGTTCAGGGATGAAAGGGGCATTGAACTGTGGCCCTGAGAGCCGTTGTTTTGGAAATGGGCACTTACTCTGTACAGTTCTTCCAACTCTTAAGCTTGAATGATACTTCCAGATTCAGTTGGAGCTTCTTATATGGATGAAAAAAATGACAAAGCCAACAATTCACAGAAAAATATTTTAGCAAAAACACTTGTCTAGTTAGAAATATAGGGGCTTACTCTGATTTCTTTGATAATTTGTAAGTGAAAATTAGCTGCATATAAAATATGCATAATAATTGGATTGAAAAATGAGATACTGTCTACAAGACAGCCAAATAGAATGAGCTTACTTTTTCACTTAAAACCTGAAAAATAACTAATGATAACCAACCATTTATGCGGGAGTGGTGTGACTCTGAAATAGATAACTGATGTAGTCATTGACAGACATTTTGAGCAGTTGCTAATATCTCAAGATCATTTCCTTGCTTAATAGAAACTATACACTCATTTTGTTAAACCAAATTATAAAATAATACGGTTAAACCATATCTCGGGTAAAACTGTGTGTATACCTGTGTTTTTGTTTAGATAAATGATTTTACTTATCTTCAAAGTGATAACTGTTTATAGTGCATCTGAGCATAACTTGAGAGAGAAATGTGCAACAGTCTCTTGATACTGGTTCAGTGTAGAGACTGTTAACCTGCAGACTACATCTGTGCCATGGGAATTCCCTCCAATCTCTGTGGCATCTTTGGTCAAGGAACACTTGCTGCTTTTAATCTTCTAAAATTGAAGTGTAGTAGGTATATAGTACCAAGGGAACTTTCATGCAGAGATGGGCTCAGTAAAGGGCAGAGTGGTATGGACCTAACAGAAGCAGAAGAGATTAAGAAGAGGTGGCAGAAATACACAGAAGAGCTGGACATAAAAAGTCTTTAATGACCTGGATAACCACAATGCTGTGATCACTCATCTAGAGCCGGGCATCTGGAGTGTGATATCAGGTGGGCCTCAGGAAGCATCACTATGAACAAAGCTAGTGGAGGTGATGGAATTCCAGCTGAGCTGTTTCAGATCCTGAAAGAGGATGCTGTGAAAGTGCTGCACTCAATAATGCCAGAAAATTTGGAAAACTCAGCAGTGGCCACTGGACTGGAAATGGCCAGTTTTCATTCCAATCGTGTAGAAAGGCAGTTCCAAAGAATGCTCAAACTACCGCACAATTGCACTCATCTCACACGCTAGCAAAGTAATGCTCAAAATCCTTCAAGCTAGGCTTCAACAGTACGTGAACCGAGAAATTCCAGATGTACCAGCTGAATTAACAAAAGGCAGAAGAACCAGAGAGCATTGCCTACATTCTTTGAATAGTAGAAAAAGCAAGAGAATTCCAGAAAAACATCTACTTCTTCTTCGTTGACTACACTAAAGTTTTTGCCTGTGTGGATCACAACAAACTGTGGAAAATTCTTCAAGAGATGGCAGTAGCAGACCACTGTACCTGTCTCCTGAGAAACCTGTATGCAGGTCAAGAAGCAACGGTTAGAACTGGACATGGAACAACGGACTGGTTCCACATTGGGAAAGGAGTATGTCAAGGCTGTATATTGTCACCCTGCTTATTTAACTTCTATGCAGAGTACATCATGTGAAATGCCAGGCTGGATGAAGCAAAAGCTGGAATCAAGATTGCTGGGAAAAATATCAGTAACGGAAAAATATCAGTAACCTTAGATATGCAGATGACACCACCCTTATGGTAGAAGGCAAATAGGAACTAAAGAGCCTCTTGAAGGTGAAAGAGGAGAGTGAAAAGAGTTGGCTTAAAACTCAGCATTCAAAAAACTAAGATCATGGCATCTGGTCTCATCACTTCATGGCAAACAGATGGGGCAAAAATGGAAGCAGTGACAGACTTCATTTTTTTGGGCTCCAAAATCACTGCAGATGGTGACTGTGGCCACAAAATTCAAAGACACTTGCTTTTTGGAAGAAAAGCTATGGCCAACTTAGCATGTTAAAAAGCAGAGACATTACTTTGCGAAAGAAACATCTGTACAGTCATATCTAATAGGCATGTATGGATGTGAGAGATGGACCATAAAGAAAGCTGAACGCCAGAGAATTGATGCTTTTGAACTGTGGTGTTGGAGAAGACTCTGGAGAGTCCCTTGGACTGCAAGGAGATCCAACCAGTCCACCCTAAAGGAGATCAGTCCTGGGTGTTCACTGGAAGGACTGATGCTGAAGCTGAAGCTACAGTACTTTGGCCACCTGATGCGAAGAGTTGACTCATTTGAAAAGACCCTGATGCTGGGAAGGATTGAAGGTAGGAGGAGAAGGGAGCGACAGGGGATGAGATGGCTGGATGACATCACCGACCCAGTGGACATGAGTCTGAGTGAGCTCCGGGAGCTGGTGATGGAGGGAGGCCTGGCGTGCTGCGGTCCGTGGGGTCCAAGGAGTCGGACGTGGCTGAATAACTGAGCCCAGATGGTTTCCACCCCTTCCCCTCCCCCACTTTTTAGAGTTGGTTTTCTTTTTCCATTTCTTGTATTTGGAGATTCAGCTCCAGGGTAGTAGATGTGGGGTGTGTGGGGTTGAATGTTCCTGAGCTGTGGACAAAAGGGTTCACCTTTTCCTGAGTATCTTTTGTAAGTTCTCTTATGAGATATTTCCTTTGAAAAGTTACTGATTTTCCAAAAATAAGATCTCTTTTATGTCTGGGGAGGAAGAATAAGCCCATGTGGTTAATCTTTGTTAAATCAATCTTTCTATATGCTGTTCACTCCTTACCGCTTTCGTGGCTAACTCAGCCTGTAATACACGGCTCTTGAAAGCTTCCCCTTATTTCTCAGTGATGTCTTGTCACCTGCAAACTTTTGGAAAACACTTATTACACCATATTGTAATAATTAGTTCATTGCTTATCTTTGTAATAAATACAGGAGTTGTCTTATTTTTACCAGCTTTTGTGTGCAAAGCATTGTGCTCCTTGAATGTAAACATAAAATACTGAAATGAAATTGATGATAGCAACAGTGCCGTTTTTTCAGAAGATATATTGAAAAGAAAACTTAATGGAAATTTACCTTTTTAAATGTAAAATATTAGTATGGTTAGTTTCCTAATCAAAAATGTCTTTATACTGAAGCTAAATTACTGAAGCTTTATACTGAAGCTCATGAGAATTTTGATTTCTTTATGCATTTAATTAGAAATTAAGCTTTAAGATACTAAAAAATGGATGACTAGTGGATAGTTTTATGTATTAAAGGCAACATGACAAAATCATAGAAATGAAATGAGAATGGAGAAGAAAGTTATGCCATCTTTGGTTATCAAAGCAAGATGTGTATAAGAGACAGGAGTACATCATGTGAAATGCCAGGCTGGATGAAGCAAAAGCTGGAATCAAGATTGCTGGGAAAAATATCAGTAACGGAAAAATATCAGTAACCTTAGATATGCAGATGACACCACCCTTATGGTAGAAGGCAAATAGGAACTAAAGAGCCTCTTGAAGGTGAAAGAGGAGAGTGAAAAGAGTTGGCTTAAAACTCAGCATTCAAAAAACTAAGATCATGGCATCTGGTCTCATCACTTCATGGCAAACAGATGGGGCAAAAATGGAAGCAGTGACAGACTTCATTTTTTTGGGCTCCAAAATCACTGCAGATGGTGACTGTGGCCACAAAATTCAAAGACACTTGCTTTTTGGAAGAAAAGCTATGGCCAACTTAGCATGTTAAAAAGCAGAGACATTACTTTGCGAAAGAAACATCTGTACAGTCATATCTAATAGGCATGTATGGATGTGAGAGATGGACCATAAAGAAAGCTGAACGCCAGAGAATTGATGCTTTTGAACTGTGGTGTTGGAGAAGACTCTGGAGAGTCCCTTGGACTGCAAGGAGATCCAACTGGGAAGTTTTCCTTCAATCATATTGTTTTGTTTTATTTATTTCAATTTTAATGGTAGAGAATGAAATTGTTAAGTCCATCAGCAAGTATGTACGGATGTGTGATTGGCATGAAGGGAAGCTGAGGAGGTGTCGCTTCTGAGGGAAGATGTGTGCACGGCAAGGGCAGCCAGGCCCGAGTTCAGGAGGAGGAGACTTGTCTCAGCACTGCCTGCAATTCATGGCCAGTGAGTGGCCCAGACGGGGTTTATTTTATAACAATCATTTAGTCATCATTAGTAGAAGATTCACATACTCTTAAGTTGTATCTTAGTCATGATGATATAAATCAATAAGGATCAATAACTTGAAGTTATTTAACAGTGTCCTAAATTTTATTTTTAATATTTCTTTCTCATTTTAGCCTGTTTACCCCATATATCTTTAGGGTCTAGTCATTTTTATCCTTGAGTTCACTTGCTAATTAGAAGTATTTAAAAAATTACCTAGGGGTACTTTGCGGATATTGTATTTTTCACCTACTAACTTACATAATACTATTACAATGTTTTCATAAAAATCATTTAAGTCTCAAAAGTGAAGGATTTTGCGCCAAGCAAGCTGGGGGCAGGCTTGCTGTGCGGCAGCATTCCAGTCCATAAGCGTGGCTTGAGCTCTGTGCTGTGCCATGCATCTTTAATTAATTCCACAGTCATATATTTTCAGGAGTCGTCTCAGGATAAAGTTAGATTATATTTTTTTTATTCAAATGAATTTATTCTCTTCTGTCTTGATGCCTTGTAATTCATTTGGAGTTTCATTAAAATATTTTTAGAGGGTTTGAAGTTCATACTTCCTCTCACACTTCCTCTGTCTCTCTTCCTTATCTTTTGTGTGAATCCCACTGAACCTAGTACACAAAACTATGAAAAACTCAAGTGAGGTACAGGAAAGTCTTATGGAGAAAAAAATGTAACTGTGTTATTGTATAAACTTTTAAAATGTTGTCTAGCAAACTAGAACTGCTTAACAGATGTGATTGCTTCATTGTTTCAAATTTATGCCAATCAGAGTTGATAGGATTTGATCACACTCTAGTAGATTTATGAGATAAATTACAATATTGCATGACACGCTTCAAATAGAAAACATCAATATAAGTTGAATATGATTTCTTGTTTAAGACAACAAGCCAGTAATTCTTTAAATCAGATGGTTGCTACTTTGAGAGAATATTGATCAGTTTTTATGAAAATTAGCAGTATCTTTATAATGTTTCCTTCATGGTGACATAAAGTGTATTAAACTTTTGTTTTCTTGTACAAGTATAATTGTAAATGGGAGGCAGCTTGTTTCTATTTAGCTGTAGATGACCTGTCATATTTCCAAAGGCCTGTGGAGAAATGAGGCTGAAATTCGACTGCAAGTAATTTTCATACAAGTTGGAAAGCTTGTCACTGTGGTTCTGATTTCTTTAGAGTAAAATTTTATTCGATACATATAAAGGCTTAAACTAGGAATATGTATGTATATTTAGATAGAAGCGTAATACCTTCTATAAACAGAGAAAATGAGAGGAACCTACGAACGGAAGTGATGGGTGCCCACTGGGGAGTGAGAAGAGCCGAGTCAGGCTCTGCAGCCTGTTTGCTCTAAGACAGATGAGGGGACCGGTTATTCAGAGCCCCCCAGGAAAAGTGTTTTTAGCTTATTTAGGAACTCTCCGTGGTGAGTTCTTTCAGTCTAATTTTGAAATAAAACTGTGCAGTTGCCTGAGAACTAATGATCTGAAATTGGTACTAAGCCAAATCACTTGTCAAAAGGATGGAATTTTCAGTGTTTTAGATTAAAAACTTTTGAATATGAAGACCAACCAAAGCCATGATGTTTAAAAAGGTAGACCCTCGTGTTTCAGGTAAAACATTGTAAATTTCTCTTACTTTTTTTGGAAACAAATTATGTACGTTATGTCTTAAATTTAAAATATTTAAGAAATAATTTAAATATTCACAGAAATACAGAGGATAAATAGAACTGGCAGCCTTGTGTTGATATTTCCCGTGCAGAATTCGTATGCGAATACTTACTGTATGTGCTTGTGAAGCCATGTTAAAGCCCTTCCTCTCCCGGAGAGAGCCTCCATCCGGAGGTGCTTCATCCGCTTCCTGCCCATGCTTTTAGGCTAGCACCCGTGTGTGCCTTAAGTGCTGTTACTAAACTGGAATATGCTATTAGTCTTTACGCAGTTTGCCTCTCAATCCTTTTTTCCCAACATTGTTTCTGAGATGTTCTTTGCCTTTCAAAGATCTAGTTTATTGATTTTAATTGCTCTTTAATATTCCATGGTAGCACATCATCAGTACCACAGCTTGGCTCTCTCTTTCTCTTTGGAAGGGCGTTTTGAAGCATCAGGAGACTTTGCCCAGATATTCCGCAGATACCCCCTTGGCTGGGCCGGCCTCGTCCGACAGGCTGCCATCGGCTCTTGGGCCAGTGTCCGAGTGTGGGCGTGAGGCAACGTCCTCGCCATGTGGCGCCCGCAGGCTGTGCAGTGCTGCCCCTTTCCTCGCGGAGGTCCCTCTGCCGTTTAAAACCGACGCAAGAAGCCTACTGGCCACCGTGTCCTGCTGCTCCGTTTCAGAATGCCCTCCTGTCCCCCTTACCCCTGTGAGAAAACACAGTATCTCTATTGTGTCTTTTTGATGTTTGTTTAAAAAAGATGCCTTTTGTTTTATTTTCCAGTTTTAACATTTTTATTTTATTTTACCCTGTGGGAGGCTAGGACCTCTGCCATCTGACAGTTTATTTTGCCATAGCAACAAGTGCACTGGTCTGTGTGTAAAAATGATGTGGTTTGACTTGATGTAAACAATACGCTTTTGTGCCTAGGTTATTATATAATTGTTTCAATTAATGACAGCAAAGTATTGAGTCTTGAAAATGATGCACCCTTGTTTGTGAACATTTTTGAGTTTTTAAGAAATTATTTGAAAATTTTATCTAAATTCCGTTCCTTTTTCACATTTATAATTTTCATTAGTTGGACTTATTTTAATGCATTTCATATTTTGGTGGAAGTCATATATTCAGACATATGCAAAGCCTTGTATTGCACATTAAAATTTGAATTGTGGTTCTCTCTCAAACTGCTGAAGAGAAAGCTAACGCTCTGTGAAATTCCTTGTGTGTCCACCAGCTTGATGTGCTTCACAGAATGCCAGATATTAGAATATTAATGTTATTAACCCTTTCACTGAGAGTACTTCTTGGAATAAAAAAGATTAGGTCCATATCACGTCTTGCCTATCCGTAGTTTCAGAAAGCTGAAAAATGTTTCTGCTATGCAATAAACAGATGCTGCTCTAACAATGTAATACATTATGTACCAAAAATGATCTCTCTTTTAATCATAGATACTGATTTAATGAGACTAGACTAGCGTACATCAAAAGTGGATTTAAGATGTAATTTTTTTTGTTTGTTTTCTATGTTTTTTCTACATAATTAATGGACATACCTTTTACCGTCATTGTCAAAATTTTTGGAGTATTTATTTCTTTGATTTTTGCCTATTGTTTCTTTTTTGAATTTCAAGGGCTATGCAGTTGTCTCATAAACTCTTCACGACAGCTACTAAGATATTTTAAAGAAGCTGCAGTATAGAAGCTGAAGTCTACTTTGCATGAAAAAAATCCTGTGTTCATGTTTTAAAGTTTCAGCCTTTTTAGAGGGAGAACTGTGTATTTTCCGTGATTTAGGGGTGTCTTAGGGGACGCAATAACTAGCAGATGCTCTGTGCTCGTGGCTGGCGGTCTCCAGCGGCCGTGCGCTTCGGCGGCCGCCCAGGTCTGCCGCCCGGAGGCCCTGGAGCCGCCCTTAGGGGAAGAGCTCTCTCCCGGGCTCTGCTTTCCTTTCCTCTTCTCTTACCTTTATTCCTCCAACTCCCCTGCAGTTGCTGACTTTGAGCCCTGAGATTCTTCTTCACTGGACTGTACATTTTGACTGACAAATCTGCCTTTTCAGATGGTCAGATAGTTCTGTATTTGGAAAAATATTCCTATGGTAAGTTTTATTCCACTGAACCCAGCAGAGTTAAATGCAGTTTGGATGCATAGGGAAGAATTAATGATTGGAAGATACAGAGTTGGTAAATTATTTATTCTGGCCCCGAGGAAGCTGAAGAGCTGAGTGAAAGACTAATAAATCATTTGTGGTGGTGCTGGCTGTCACTTCCAATTATTTTGGACGGTTCTGTGATAAACGGCAGCACCTGCTAGATGTGTGCACGCCTCCCTTGATGCTGGGGCTGCGGTTTGTTTAGTCCATGGGCAGAGGCAAGTTTGTGCAGAGTTTATCAGTTTGGAAAGGAAATGACTCTTTTTAAAGTCAGTTTTGTTGTCCTTTTTTATTGTTTCCAATGCCATAGAACGGTTCCTGTGACGTGGCAGGGAAACTGGAACTTATCGACCACTGTAGCCAGGGATACTGTGTTTATTTTTTGTTAAATATTTGAAGAATTGAGCTTCTGTATTATTCTCAGACTTAAAAAAACAACAACAAAGAAAACTACTTCTACTGAGATGATTAGCATGCTAAAGATCAAATCATTGTTCTGATGCAGTGCCTTTTAACGGAGAACCACCCTGCCGTTTGACCGGCCCCCTTTCATCATTCTTTGTTTTTAACGGCCTGAGTTTTGAAAAGCACCCCTGAAAGGTTGTGAGGGTCTTCCTTGCACTGTCCCCTGCAAGCTGCTGAGATCCTTGAAGCCGTGAAAAGACCTAGCAAGAAAGCTTAATCTAGACTGGTCTGGCTCTAACATCATGAAATAGGGCTACTGTCATAAAGCTCCTTCAGAAGGAAGTTGCGTGCGGCATATAATGGGCGTGCTCCATGCTTAGGATTAGGGTCAGCTCTTGTGCTTCCATCAGAGCTTAATAATTATTCATGTTCAAACCCAGAACATGAAAGCTGTTTAGAAAATACATCAGAGTCACTTTGTTTTCACTCAGATTTTCAGCTTTAACATAAAAATATGGGATTTTTGAGGGGATCCTTAAGATTGTATATGAAGAAAGAATCTCGAGAAGTTGTATTCATTCAGTCACCTTTTTACTCCCTTATTTGTCTTCACAGACATTTACTAAGCCAATGTGTGCCTGTTCTCTGAGAGCAATTACTACTCCCATTAGGTCACCATTGATTCTTTTCTAGAGCTTATTAGTATATGCCATATACCATTTTAAGCATTTTACAGGTGCTTTAATACAGCAACCTCGTGATGGTAAATAACTGTTCTTTCACATATTTTGGGCTTCCCCTGCAGCTTAGATGGTAAAGAATCAGCCGGCAATGCCGGAAACCTGGGTTTGATCCCGGGGTTGGGAAGATCCCCTGGAGAAGGGAAAGGCTGCCCACTCCAGTATTCAGGCCTGGAGAATTCCATTGACTGTGTATAATCCATGGGGTCTCAAAGAGTTGGACATGACTGAGTGACTTTCACTTTATGCTTGTTTTACAAAGGATCCTATAGAATGCTAAGGAAATAGTGATTTCCCTTTTTCTTTAGAGTCTGTAGAATCTAGGGAGGTAAGCGTCTGCCTCCAATGAGGGAGACCTGGGTTTGATACCTGGGTTGGGAAGATCCCCTGGAGAAGGAAATGGCAATCCACTCCAGTATTCTTGCCTGGAGAATCCCATGGATGGAGAAGCCTAGTAGGTTACAGTCCACGGGGTTGCAAAGAGTCGGCCACGACTGAGTGACTTCACCTTCAGGTTTATGTTGCATCTTAATTAGGTTTAGAATTTCAATCCAGGTAGTGCAGTGAAAGTTGCTTAGTCGTGTCCCATGGACCCATGGACAGTACAGTCCATGGAACTCTCCTGGCCAGAACACTGGAGTGGGTAGCCTTTGTCTTCTCCAGGGGATCTTCCCAACCCAGGGATCGAACCCAGATCTCTAGCATTGCAGGCAGATTCTTTACCAGCTGAGCCACCAGGGAAGCTCAAGAATCCTGGAGTGAGTAGCCTATTCCTTCTCCAGGGGATCTTCCCGACCCAGGGATCGAACCCAGATCTCTTGCATTGCAGGCAGATTCTTTATCAGTTGAGCCGCTAGGGAAGGTGGTGGTGGTTTAGTCACTTAAGTTGTGTCCGACTCTTGCGACCCCATGGACTGTAGCCCACCAGGCTCCTCTGTGCATGGGATTCTCCAGGCAAGAATCCTGGAGTGGGTTGCCATCTCCTTCTCCAGGGGGTCTCCCCGACACCAACTATTATTTATTGAACATTTAGTTTTGTGTTTGGTGTTCTATACATTACTTCACTTTTTAACAGACCTTGGTAGTTAAACATTATTCTGTGCTTTGTTATGATGGAGAAATTGAACCTTAAAGAGGTTAGTCCACTTGTGCTCAGTTAAGCAGTTTGCAGGTGGAGGAGCTGGGATTTGAATCAAGATCTGATTGACCCCACATTCTATTTTGGGGTTACGAACACTACTTCCTGTAGTTTGTTGATGTGGCCTGTGAAAGACAGTTTGTAACCTTTTTTCATTGACTTTAGTCAAATTCATTTTGACCAAGAGGTTTTCCTTCTAATGTCATTCAATTGAAAATTGTTAGGAGTCTTTGAAAGAGTATTAACAGGAGAGTATTAGTTTCATCTTGTAGGGAGATTAACAGACTAGATGTGACATAATTGTGTATTATTTTAGTTATCCTGTATATTTCATGATGCTTCACAAATGAATTTTAGTTGGACTTGAATTTCAGGCTACCATGAGATGCTACTAATTTAAATACAGTCTACAACACAGAGCATAAAATCAAGGAATAAAAAAGTCAAACTAGAATCTTGAAAAGCTAAGCTGGTATTAAAATATGTAAATGTCTATTAAACTCTCTTTATGTTGTGCCTCTGGAAGTGAATCGCTACTCATACACATTTCTTTTCCTATGCTGTGAGGCATGTGGAGGTTTAAGATACCTGTAGTTTTTCACTGAAATGCCTTTATGAGATAACAGATTAAAATAATAAGTGGAATGTTGTGACTTTTAATACAACTCAATGCAGTTTGTCAAAGTCCTTTATTTATATGGATTATTACTCGAGTGGCAAAGTTTTAGTGAATGGAAGACTGAAATAAAAGTCAGTGGTTTGTTAAGTTACATTAAATATTTTTGTGTTACTTAAAATATAAATAAAATATCCCTGAAGGCAACTTAGTGTCACTTAGTAATTGTTTAAAAAGAAACAGTTATTAGAGGGTTCATCCTCAAGCTTAAAGACAACCTAATTATCATTTGCAGATTCACCATATCAAAATAATTTTTCTTAATGGATTTTCAAAAGTGCCTTATAAGGAAAAACGTTACTTCCAAATCAATAGCTCTTTCAAAAACAAGGGCTTAATAAATTAAGAAATCTTTAGTGTGTCCTTTAGATCCTTTGTGTATTATTTAATATAAATAAAATACTTGTTACTTAATTTTTCGGTTACAAATTCAAGTGTTTTGACATAGCATTTCATTTAATGCTGCTGCCAAGTGTTCAGCTATTGTTCAGAATATGGTGTTAAACATTTCACTGTCTCTTTTTTATTGGAAGGACAATATGTTACAGAAAAATTGCAGAGAATTACAGAAAAATTGGAAAATAAAAAGCACACACAATCCACCCCATAGAAACAACCAGCAAAACCTTTCCTTTTTTGAAGGAAGATTGTGGAGCTAACGATTCTTCCTAGATCTAAAGACGTGCCTGTCCCCTTGCGTCATGATTAGTCAATGAAAATGCACTCTGTTCAGATTTGTCAAGCAAACCTAATTTGAAGGGTAAATTTGGCTACATTGGTTTCTGTGTACTATATTAAAATATTAAAAACTGCGAAAGAAATACTAACTTTTTGGAAGGGTTATAATTCACAGTAGTATGGGAAATTGAAGTAGAAAAATCTTAGATATGGTAGCTTTGGTATGGTATGGTAAGGTAAAGTAAGGTAAAGTAAAGTCGCTCAGTCGTGTCCGACTCTTTGCGACCCCGTGGACTGTAACCTACTAGGCTTCTCTGTCCATGGGATTCTCCAGGCAAGCATACTAGAGTGGATTGCCATTTCCTTCTCCAGAGGATCTTCCCGACCCAGGGACTGAACCGGGTCTCCCACATTGGAGGCAGACGCTTTTTATTGGTCAAGGTGATTAGGTCTTTAGAAGTTAATCTTCTTGTCAGTAGGAAACTGAAATTTTGGAATATAAATAATTGAACCAAGGTTATAAGGCTGTAGTGTACCTCAAGCTCATAACTAATGTGTGTGTAAATATTCTTTAAATGAGTAAATTTAATGTCTTACATGCAGAAAGTTGTTGAAAATTTTGCTATGTGTGCTTTAGCAAAGTTATTTCAGAAAAACTACCATAAATTTATATATTAAAAAACAATGTTTGCATTTCTTCAAAATATTGATACTTGGAAGGAAAGAACTTAGAAGACGTACGCACTTTTAAAATTCCACAGACAGAGGAGCCTGACAGGCTACAGTCCATGGGGCTGCAGAGAGTTGGACACGACTGAATGACTAAGCATAAGCACTGTGTAAGTAAGGAGAGATGAAATAGAGTAGATTCTCGTTAGCTTTGTCTCTAGCAGCGCCTTGACTGTATAATTGGAAGGTATCCTTAGATAAGCTTTATGGAAACTTTTCAAGTTGGAAGAAGATTTCAGCTGGAGGGTCTGAAGGGTCACTTGGAAAAAAAACAACAACTCTATATTAAAATAAAATGTGTCCAAGCTTTAAAGAAAAGATCTCAGAGTTTGCAGATGATCCTAAAATTGGAGCTAGAGGAAATAATGAGGAACAATGCAATCAGACTCAAAAAGATCTGGATTGTTTAGGTGATTGGGCCAGCAGATGGCAAGTGCAGTTCAGTGTAGACAAATGTAAAATAATTATCTTAGGAACAAAGAACCAATCATACAGCACACTGATCAGGAAAAAATTTGTGGGTTATTGTAGGAAAACCATTGAAACAGTTAACCCGGTGCACAGCTGCAGCAAAAGAGGCAAGCAAGAAACCAGATTAGCAGACGGTAGAATATAAAGCAAGAGGCGTTACTTATAGTGCATTAAGAAACTTGCTAGACCCCATCTAAAGTACTCAGTCTTGTATTGGTTGATAGAATCGCTTTAGAAAGGGTAAATTTTTTCCTTTGCCTTGAAAATAGATTGGGAATTATCACAAGCAAATCTAATAAAAGAGATTTGAATGAATGTTTATGAACTTTGAAATTGTGAACTTCTGTAGATTAGAGCAAGATGCTGTGTCAAAGTAAATGCACTTCAGGTGTGGCCACTGTCAGACCTCCATCTTAGCAGAGGGTACTGTGGCTTCAGCTGCCTGGGGCCTTACTTAACGCTCTTTCCAGTTCAGGTAGGAGGCTGCCTGCCACCTCCCTTGACTAAGGATGCTTGGAGGTTGCCACATGGTCCTTCTGCACGCTGCACCGCTGCATCTGGAGAGATCATGGGCGTGAGATCTAAGGGGGCTAATGAGGTGCTCCTTCCTGGCATGTGACTCTTGATGCAGTGACATTCTAGGCAGCAGGGCAGGACTTTGTGACCTGCCTTCCTTGGTGTGAGTCTGATTCCCCAGCTGTGGCTCAAGCTTTTGGGCCACCCAGTACCCAGCCAGTAAGCTCCTTTTGACGTAGACTAACCAGAACATGTCTGTTGTTTATAGTCGGAGCTCCGATTACACCTGATGCAGTGTAACGTTCTGGTGCTTCAGCTGTGGCCATTGTGTTCTTTTGTTTCTGTTCCTCAGTGTGTTTGCTCTGTTTGGAGTGGTATCTTATTAGAAATCATTTTTTTCTGGATGAGCAGATCTCTCTCTTTCTCTCATAGTCTTTGTCAGTGTTTCACAGAAGCATGGAGTTTGTACCAGCACCATCAGCATCTGTAATTCTCTTGAAAAATTCAGCTTTATTCATGTAAGCAAGTAATGTCACTTGTAAAAATGGTGTTTGGTAGTCAACCTGATTATAAGAAGAGTGTGTATTTCTCTACGTATTATATTTGCTGTATCTAAAAATCATTTATATAGGAGGAGATGTATGTGTGATTTTCTTAATGTAACGTAAGTAATAGGTGGTAGAGTGAAGAATAGTGTTCACAGATTTCTGTTTTTATGTTATTGTTGACTAGCAGATATTTGTTAAATGAAATATTTTGAAAAATAGCACTTGAAAATTAGAAATACGGATTATATTTTAAATTTGTGTTAAGTGTATGGGTTAGTATTTAGAATTGATTTTTATCACAAGTTGTGTTTTAAATAGTGGTTAGATTTTCCATTTTCACATATGTCATATTGACTGGTTTTCAGCTAAATTATAGAAGTTCTGTATTTTTTTTTTTTTGAGAGGTGGCGTGCAAGGCTGTTTCCTGGAAAATCTGAAATGGAGCCTTCTCAATAGAAAGATGTCTTTGAGTCCATTCCTCACCCACCTGTGGATCGCCAGCGCATACGCGTCACGGCTTGTCTTCCAGATGGCCTGCTCCTGACTCACACTTGGCCCCTCCCCTTAACATCCCTGACCCATGCTGTTAGCTGGTGAATGGTTTGGGAGGGGAAGCTGTGTGACTGAACGATTTCACGCATCTTTATGAGTATTTGATAGCCCTTTACTTTCTTACAGATTATTCTTTTATGAAAAGAATGCTTGCTTTTTGATATTTTGATTATTAGCATGTCTCAGTGAAGGAAAAATGGTCATGTAGCAGTGTTTAAGGTTGTTGCCCAGATGGGGACTGCCAGTATATATATACACACACACATATACACACATATGTATATGTCTCTATAATAGAGAACAGCGGTAGACTTGGGAAATTATCTTAAGAAGGTGTTAAGGGTAGTTGAGGTTTACATTCTAGTTTTTAAATTGCTTTAGACCTTTGTAAAGTGGAGCAGTGCTTCAGATTGTTTTCACTGCATTGTGTATATGTGTAGAAAGAGCCGGTGGGCCGTGGGGCAGAGCTACACAGCAGATGCTTGTCCCCTGCAGTCGGTGGGCCAGACGGCTGAAGATGAATCTCCCTGTCTGCAGGGAGGCATAAGGGTCCTTTGAGGAGTAAACCGAGACCCAGTACCCCAGCCGCCTCCCTCCTCTCAAGAGGAGTTGATTTCATCTTCCTTGTCTGCAGGCAGCTCCCTTGGGAGCAGGCTCCGAGGCCAGCCCTTGCTGCTGTGACTTGGCCCTGAGCCTGGGACCACCTCACAAGGGGGCCTTGTGAGGGGCAGTTCCTGGGTAGAGAGGCAGCCTTTCTGAGTCCTGCCTCCACTGCCACCTTCGCGGCGTGCCCACAGGGTCGCCGTGAGGTCTGGGGCTACGCCTGCTCCGAGCCCTGCTGGGGATGCTCAGGGCTGCTTTTTCCTTGCCCAAACCTTTTTTTTCCCTTTAGGGCCTGCTAGCTTTGGAGTCCTTTCAGAAGGCCAGTGGCTCTGGATGGCTCAGCTTTGCAGTCAGGTTTTTCTACATTTCCTTTTGGTTGTCTGCTTACCTCTTTTTTCTTTTCCTTCTCTCCCTCTTTCCCTTCATTTCTTCTCTTTTTTCTTCGTGATGATTTTAGTTGTTTCTTCTTCAAAGAAAATGGGCATGTTAGAAAACTCAGTGTGAAAATTATTTATTGGTAAAGAGGGATGAAATGTGTTTAAAATTTTTAAAATATAAACATATGTTCGTATACACCTAGTACTTTTTTCACTTAGCAGCTATATTGTGGGTAAGAAGTGCAGATTTACATTATCTCTTTAATAGTTGCATAGCGTTCTATTCTACGGATATACGATAGTTATTGAACCAGTTCTCACTGATGACTCAATGGGTCGTTACAGTTTTTCACTATTTAATATAATACTACATTCAAAATACTTTGGATAATGTTGGTATTACTTCCATAGGATGAATTCTGAAAGTAGACTTGCTGGATGGAAGGGTCATTACAGTGTGAGAATTTCTGAATCTCACTGCCACAATCTGTGTGTTTCACTCCAGTCAGTGATTTTTGAGATGGTGGTGGTGGTTTTTTTAAACCATCAACAGCAGGTGTTAATATTTGAAAGCAAACATCTTTGCTGACTTTTATGCATGAAAATAGTATCTTGCTCTGGTCTGCAGTTTTAATGCTGTTGCCCATTTGTGTTTATTTTATAATTGTTTCCTTAAGATCGTTTGTCTGTTATTCAGGTGTTTCCCTCATATTTAAGAACTGAATTCTGTGTTTGGAAGACGGGCCCTTCCCTGCAAGTGTTGGCTGTGTTTTGGTTGCTGTGTCTCATTTTATTTTCACTCTTCTTGCGCTGCTCAGTTGAGGTGCTGCTTTGTCTTTGCTTCTTTGTTTTTAGGCCATATAGACATTTTAATGTTTTATTTAACAAAAATCGTCTTTTTTACATACATTTTTTTCACTTTTAGTGTTAAAATTTATAATGTAAAATTCTAATCGATTTATGGGCTTCCCTGGTGACTCAGATGTAAAGAATCCGCCTGCAGTGCAGGAGACCAGGGTTCGATCTCTGGGTCAGGAAGATCCCCTGGAGAAGGAAATAACTCCCCACTCCAGTGTTCTTGCCTGGAGAACCCCATGGACGGAGGAGCCTGATGGGCTGCAGTCCATGGGGTTGCAGAGTTGGGCACAACTGAGCAATTAACAGTTTTATAATCAATTTAGGATTTTTAAATGTTAAATTTTCAGTTTGAATTCTGTGCTTTGTGTTTTGTTGGTTTTGTAGACATTGCTGTGTGCACACTTGCAGTCGGGAATGCACAGAAGGGCTGCCAGCTGGCGTGACCTCCAGCCTCTGCTGCTGTGTCTGTAGAATGAAGATGTTGGTCTCGTACAGGGGTGTTCATACAATTATTTTGTTCATGAACCACAGTAAGAAAATTTGAATCATAGCTTAGTACTCACATACACAACGTCACATGCAGATGGGTTTGTGTGTGTATACTGCATATGCACCTGTGTTCTCCTTCTTGTGTGCATGCCATGTCATGCGTGCCATGCCCGGTTATTGGGGAAAAGACTTGCCATGTGCACCTTAGCAGGTTGCTTGCGTTATGCGTAAGAGTGGCGCCACCCAGTTTGTGAAACACTGATGCAGCGAACTGGACACTAGCTGCCTTCTGAGGCTGCCAGGTAGCAGATGCAAATACGTTGCCAACGTAGCAAATCAGATGGCCTGGGTTGTATCTAAAAGCAGTCAAATTAAAACGAAACTTTCTAGGTCAGCAAAGAAATTTTCAGGTGGAATTCAGCCTGCTAACTTGTGCCCCTACCAAATAAACAAAGTAAAGTGCAAGTTCCTCACACTGTCAGTAACTGTAGAGTGTTTTAAGGAATGAGGCGTGCTCCCAGCAGTGGGCCGTGGGTGACGCTCTTGAGAAGCACTGGTCTCGATGCTGGCCTCTGGGCTCTTCTTAGCACTTACCTGCTCCAAATGTCCGGGCCTGTCTGACAGCTCCTGGACATGGCAAGAGAGAAGATGGCCTCACTCAGTTTTTCTGATTTGATAAAAAAATGATGCCTGTAATAGGGTCTGCAAAAGAAGAATATGAGGAGAGTGTTCTAGATACCTGAGTTAACGTTGCAAGCTGATTAAGGGGTGGGGGGGGACGAATATTGTCCTTTCCATGTAAGCAAAGGTGACAACGATACCCAGCAACTGTGTCCAAAGTCAAAAGATGTTATTGGATAACCAGTAACAACTAGGTGAGTTGAGTGTTACTGAGAAATATAGCAGTATTTAGATACCTACTGAATCTTGCGTGTGTGTGTAGATGTATGTATACATGCATGCACACACACAAAATTATTGGGGGCCCTGATTTTCTAGTTTGCAGGCAAGGTGTATGCCTACAGGAGAGCTTCTGTGAGGCACAACCGTTAAGACTCACTTTGGTACTTGGGTGATTGTAGTGGAACCGTGGAGCCATCAGGCTCCAGATGGAACTTTAATCTGGCTTCTGATTGAGCCGAGTGTCCTTGTAGAGTCTCTAAGCATCTGTTTTGGAAATATATGTGACATTATTCAAAATTTGTACAAATTAAGCCACCCTTGGGTTATAATTCAATTTTTCTTTATTGAGAAATGTATTGTAAACAGTTTTATGCAATCAAGCAAAACTAGCCTATACCCTTATTTATTTGCCTGTTAGCCAGTCATTTATATTTTTGTGATTAAACTCTTAATTGATTTAAGAAGGCTTACATTATATTTTTAAAGTTGTAATTTGTATATAAATTATGAAGCGTTGTTTTCTAGTTTCAAATAGCTTTCACATAGGTACTTACTTTTGAGACTATTTTAAAAACTACTTAAAATTGTGATTTCACCTTCGAATGGGAGACACCCCAGGTAATGTGCCTTATTCCAGAATGAAGCTCATTTTCTCCCACAGTGGCCATTGCAGAGGGAGGGAGGCTCCAGGGCTCCTGTGTCTCCGCTTGTCTGAGGGCTTCCTTCACTGTCTCAGAATGCTGCCACTCAGAGACAGGCAGCTTCTGTCCCAGCAGAGAGAAAGCAAGGGCTTCTCGTTCGCCTCATCACAGACTACAAGCTCTTTTCTGGAGTTTTATTAGCCCTGTATAGACCACATGGCTTTTAATTAATTATTCTTCTATTTACAGAAACAGAAATTAGAATCCTATTGTGGGAAGAAATACTAGTTAGGTGTTTTATAGTCCCTTTGGCTTTTCTTGTTAAGTAGAGACTGGAAAATTACTTTTTATTTGTGGAAGGAAAGCCATGACAAACTTAGCGTTTTAAAAGATAGAGATCCCACTTTGCCGATGAAGTTCTATTTAGTCAAAACTGTGGTTTTTCCAGTAGTCATACACAGATGTGAGATCATAAAGAAGACTGCCTGCTGAAGAACTGATGCTTTTGAACTGTGGTGCTGGAGAAGATTCTTGAGAGTCCCTTTGACAGCATGGAGATCAAACCAGTCAATCAAACCTGAATATTGATTGGAAGGACTGATGCTGAAGCTTCAATACTTTGGCCATTTAATGCAAAAAGCTGACTCATTGGAAAAGACCCTGATGCTAGGAAGGACTGAGGGCAGGAGGAGAAGGGGCCAACAGAGGGATGGATGGTTGTCCATCACCGACTCAGTGGACATGAGTTTGAGCAAACTCTGGGAGATAGTGAGAGACAGGAGGGCTGGTGTGCTGTAGTTCATTGGGTTGCAATGAGTTGCGTATGACTTAGTGACTGAACAATGACAATAATAAATATTACATGGACCAGCTAAAGTGTGAGAAGTTTGCATTATTAAATAAATGTCAGTGATGCTTTCTAAGAATAGTGTCATACATGCCGTCACTATACTTGTCCTTCCCCCCAAGTAATACTCTACAGTTCTTTGGACCCATGGTCATCAGTGGCTTGCCTTGCTATATGTGGCTAAGTTTTAATTTTTTTAAAAGTATATAGTTTTTGAAATATAAAAATGATACAAATGAATCTATTTACAAAACAGAAATAGATGCACAGACGTTGAAAACAATCTTATGGTCACCAAGAGTTTCCTGGTGGCTCAGTGGAAAAGAATCCACCTGCCAGTGCAAGAGACGCAAAAGATGCCAGTTTGATCCTTGGGTCAGGAAGATCCGCTTGAGGAGTAAATGTGAACCCACTCCAGTAGTCTTGCCAGGAAGATTCCATGGACAGACGAGCCTGATGGGCTACAGTCTGTGAGATCGCAGAGTCAGACACGGCCGAGAGATGGAGCATAGTGCAGTGGTTACCAAAGAGGATAATAGCCAGCGAGGGCGGGAGGGAGAGATGAATTAGGAGACTGGGGTTGACATAGACACACTGCTGTATATGCATTCTGAGTTCAGTCGCTCAGTCGTGTCTGACTTTGTGACCCCATGGACTGCAGCACGCCAGGCTTCCTTCTCCTTTACCAACTCGCGGAGTTGCCTCAAACTTCATCTTAATCGAGTCAGTGATGCCATCTAACCATCTTATCCTCTGTCGTCCCCTTTTCCTCCCACCTTCAATCTTTCCCAGCATCGGGGGTCTTTTTCAATGAGTCAGTTCTTCCCATCGGGTGGCCAGAGTATTGGAGTTTCAGCTTCAACATCAGTCCCTCCAATGAATATTCAGGGTTTATTTCCTTTAAGATTGACTAGTTACATCTCCTTACAGTCCAAGGGACCCTCCAGAGTCTTCTCAGCGCGACAGTTTGAAAGCGTCAGTTCCTCGGCGCTCAGCTTTCTTGACTGGTTCGAACCCAGTGTTAATCTTATTTGGACTTCCAGTGTCAGAATATTCACGTAATACATATTATTCTTCACTTTGCTGTTTTTTAAAAATAGGATTATCATGGCACTTCTCTACATGAACACCAAGATCCTCACATTTTATTTTTAGACGCTCATGGTATTTCAAAGTAGGGATGTATAGTGTACAGTATCAAGATAGTCTTTCTTGATGCCAGATCTCATCACATTGTTGTTGTGAAAAGTTCCCTTCTCTTCTCCGACAGAGGCAGTTCTTAGGGCAGGGACTATTCACTTCCCAAGGATGGGAAAATCTGAATCTTGTGTGTATGTTTTAAAATTCTGTCCCTAAAATTTTGATATACTTTCTTGATTGAAAACTTCTCTTGTAATAAGAACTGTAACTGTTTCTGATACCAGAGATGACAAAGGTTGTAATTTCCTTACTCATCAGATCTTCTTGCCCTCTGCAGTCTAATAATTTTGAATTTCTTGCCTTTTCCTTGGCTAGGAATCTTCTGTTTCCTGTTCTTTTTTACTTTTTTTTTTTTGCATTGATACACGTTTTTACCCCATTTTAATCCACTTTACTTCTTGTCCTGTTCATCTTGAAGCTTTACCCCATGATATTCCCCTCTGGATTATTACTTTGCTGTTAACCTGTTCACTAAGAGCACTTGTAATTTGTTTTACATGTAACTTTCTTCTCCTAGACCGTGAGCTCCTGAAGGCAGGGTGGCAGCGTTGGCTCCTGAAGGGCAGGGTGGCAGCGTGGGCTCCTGAAGGGCAGGGTGGCAGCGTGGGCCCCTGAAGGGCAGGGTGGCAGCGTGGGCCCCTGAAGGGCAGGGTGGCAGCGGGTCTCCTGAGGGGCAGGGTGGCAGCGTGGGCTCCTGAAGGGCAGGGTGGCAGCGTGGGCCCCTGAAGGGCAGGGTGGCAGCGTGGGCTCCTGAAGGGCAGAGTGGCAGTGGGGCTCCTGAAGGGCAGGGTGGCAGCGTGGGCCCCTGAAGGGCAGGGTGGCAGCAGGTCTCTTGAAGGGCAGGGTGGCAGCGGGGCTCCTGAAGGGCAGGGTGGCAGCGTGGGCTCCTGAAGGGCAGGGTGGCAACGTGGGCTCCTGAAGGGCAGGGTGGCAGCGTGGGCTCCTGAAGGGCAGGGTGGCAGTGGGGCTCTGAAGGCAGGGTGGCAGCAGGGCTCCTGAAGGCAGGGTGGCAGCGTGGGCTCCTGAAGGGCAGGGTGGCAGCGGAGTTACCTTTCTTTGTGTGGATGGTGCATACAGTGGCCCATGCGCATGAACTGTGTGATTACATGAATGAACTTTAACGGAATAACCATGAAACCTATTTAAACATATTTATGTTTCTATGTAAAACAGCTGAATATTCAATATTTAAAGTTGCTGAATATGTATTTATTATTGGTAATAACTTGGAGTTGCAGAGAAGCTTTAATCATACACTTGGTAGTAGGCAACAAGTTAAAGTTTAAAAATCTGCACAGGGAGGAGCAGAGCAGGCAGGCAGAGTCTCTGGAGAGGAAGACTGCCTGAGGGGCTTGCAGGCCTGGCCGCTCCCTGCCTGGCTTGTGCGGATGCGGCTGAGGAAGGAGCCATCAGGCTGCGGAGTGGGCTGCTCTGCCATCTCTGCGGAAGGAAGGGCTCTGAGGCTGGCGCTGGCGGCACCCATCCCAGCGGGTTTTTAATGTTCCTGTTTCTGCCTCTCTCTAGAAGATGCATATATGTACGTAGATAGTCTGTATTTTCTTTACAGGTGGAATAGCAGTGAAGAGAGAGGCTTGAGCAGACAGGGCTGGATCGTGGCTTCGTCGCTGGCGTCTGTGTCTCCTCAGCAGCATCTCGCCCTCTTTGTGTCGCAGTCTCTGCCCCTGTGCAGTGGTGGGGGTGACCCCGCCTGCTCCATAGAGCTGTGGTGGGGGTGACCCCGCCTGCGCCATAGAGCTGCGCTGGGTTTAGATGAGGCGATGCCTGCACGTCTCTTAGAACTGCTCCTGAAGCAAGCGCCGCATCTCAGGCACCGTCAGCTCTTCGTGCTTGCTTCTCCTGTCTTTTGTTCTAAAATCTGTGCTTGTTTCAGTTAGTTGACTTTCTGTAATATCGGAATCCCCTTTCTAGCCAGCATGGCTGAAGGCCAGGTCCCTGAAGCCTTTTAAATCCTAGGGGAATGACTGCTCTCGCTGACACCTTTTGAGAGCCAGTCATTGTGCTGCCCTGACAAGTCCGCGCTTCACCTCAGTGGCACTGGGCGTCCGGGTGCTTCATGTTTCCCTATTGAACATGGTTGTGTGTGTGTCTTTTGATATATATATATGTACATCTGTATATATGATAATAACTATCCAGTTCATCCTTTTCTAGTAAAAAAAGAAATATATGAGAGGATATAAAATGCATTCAGCACAGAACTGTACTATTTTTTTTTTTAAAGTATTTGACATGCACTGGAATAAACTCCCGGAGAGTGGGGTCTCGGTTTGGGTGTTTATTTCTGTTTTTCTTTGGATTGTCTTTGCAAAGGGTGCCTGAAATTAGCTCAGGTTTAAAAGATATTTGCCCAGCAGGAAGGGAAGTAAGGCTTTCATGGAAACCTAAGAACAAGGCTTGCTTTTAAGATTATAGGAAGTGATTTTGATTTTAAGGGAAGGTTATAAAGCACACCTCTAGCTTTTACTCTGTATGGCGTCTTCCTGTCTGGCTACAGACAGAGGTTTCTGTTTGCATGTCGTTTTCGCTTGCATTGCCACCTTTTCTGCTGCAGGAGCCCAGGCAGCAGATGGGGTTTCTTCAGAGGTCTCTAGTTCCAGCAGTTAGAAAGGCTTCAAGACGTGAAGCAGCCACCGCTTGAAGCCAGGTGGTGGGGGTCCTCCTTGCTGACGAGTCTGCCCCTTGGCTGAGGGCAGGCCTTTGCTGCTGCTGTGGTGCCAGGCTGTGTGGCCGTGCCCCCGGGGCTGGGTTCAGGGTAGCTTCTGGGAGACGACGACGTGGCTGCCGTGTCAAGGAGAGCGTGGTCATCTGCAGTGGCTGAGAAGCTGACTGGCTTTGGTCTGAACGCTCTTCTGCCGAAGGCTGTTTGTGTGAATGCTGCTGCTGCTGCTGCTAAGTTGCTTCAGTCGTGTCCGACACAGTGCGACCCCATAGACCGCAGCCCACCAGGCTCCCCCGTCCCTTGGATTCTCCAGGCAAGAACACTGGAGTGGGTTGCCATTACCTTCTCCAATGCATGAAAGTGAAAAGTGAAAGTGAAGTCACTCAGTCGTGTCCTACTCTTTGAGACCCCATGAAGTGCAGCACGCCAGGCCTCCCTGTCCATTATCAACTCCCGGAGTTCACTCAGACTCAGTCCATTGAGTCAGTGATGCCATCCAGCCATCTCATCCTCTGTCGTCCCCTTCTCCTCCTGCCCCCAATCCCTCCCAGCATCAAATGGGTCAGCTCTTCCCATGAGGTGGCCAAAGTACTGAAGTTTCAGATTTAGCATCGTTCCTTCCAAAGAAATTCCAGGGCTCATCTCCTTCAGAATGGACTGGTTGGATTTCCTTGCAGTCCCAGGGACTCTCAAGAGTCTTCTCCAACACCACAGTTCAAAAACACCAATTCTTTGGCACTCAGCCTTCTTCACAGTCCAGCTCTCACATCCATAC
>SJYC01117747.1:0-18676 GCA_006408675.1 Madoqua kirkii
AAGGAATGGGTACTACAACTAAGTTTTACACTTAAGTGTAACTCACAGCCTTGCTCTTTCCATGACTCTAGAGTGTATGAAAATGGAAGGAAGAGAAGAGGAAAAGAAGTTTAGAAGAATCATATTATTGATTATAAGCATGAATTTTAGATGCTTTCATATTTGCTATATGATTTAATGCAAAGAAAATCCCTCATAAGTACAAAATTTACATTTCATTTATTCTTTCAGGCAGTACCTACTGTATACAGGCATGAGTTTAAGTACTTGAACCTTTATGTGAATAGTTGATACGTGCATGGGTTTAAGCACTTGGACCTTTATGTGAATAGTTGATACATGCATGGGTTTAAGCACTTGGACCTTTATGTGAATAGATGTTGTTTAGTCATTCACTTGTGTCTGCCTGTTTGTAGCCCCATGAATGGCAGCACGCCAGACTTCCCTGTCCTTCACTATCTCACGGAATTTGCTCAAATTCATTTCCATTGAATTGGTGATGCCATCCAACTGTCTCTTCCTCTGTCACCTCCTTCTCCTTCTGCCCTCAGTCTTTTCCTACATCAGGGTCTTTTCCAGTGAGCCGGCTCTTTGCATCAGGTGACCAAAGTATGGAGTATTGGAGCTTCAGCCTCAGCATCAGTCCTTCCAATGAATATTCAGGGTTGATATCCTTTAGGATTGACTGCTTTGATCTCCTTACTGTCTGAGAGACTCTCAAGAGTCTTTTCCAGCACCATAGTTTGAAAGAATCAATACTTTGGCATTCAGCCTTCTTTATGGCCCAACTCTCACATCCATACATGACCACTTGAAAAATCATGACTTTGACTGTATGGACCTTTGTTAGCAAAGTGATGCCTCTGCTTTTTAATACACTGTCTAGGTTTGTTATAGCTTTTCTTCCAAGGAGCAAACATCTTTTAATTTCATGGCTGTAGTCACTGCCTGAAGTGATTGGGAGCCCAAGAAAATAAAGTCTGTCACTGTTTCCACTGTTTCCCCATCCATTTGCCATGAAGTGATGGGACTAGATGCCATTCTTCATTTTTGAAGGCTGAGCTTTAAGTCAGCTTTTTTACTCTCTTTTACCTTATATTATGTGGATATAATCACATTTTATCCCTCACCCACATGGAATCAAGACTTTGGTGCATGACATTCATATTAATGAAGTAATGTCTAAAATTAATAAAAGTTAACATGTTAAATGACTAATTGCTTTGAGTGCTAAATGAAGGTACACCAGAAAATGTCAGGAAAGATGATTGAATTGAAATTTAAAGACTGTCACTCCAAAGGCAGAGAAGAATGACTGAGATGAGAGTTCAAGAATAACCCTGTGAGCATGGTTATTTATTTTTTTTATTAAAGTATAAAGCTGAAACTCCAGTACTTTGGCCACCTCAGGTGGAGAGTTGACTCATTGGAAAAGACTCTGATGCTGGGAGGGACTGGGGGCAGGAAGAGAAGGGGACAACAGAGGATAAGATGGCTGGATGGCATCACCGACTCAATGGACGTGAGTCTGAGTGAACTCTGGAAGTTGGTGATGGACAGGGAGACCTGGCATGCTGCGATTCATGGGATCGCAAAGAGTTGGATATGACTGAGCGACTGAACTGAACTGAACTGAACTGACAGTTGGTTTACAACATTATGTTAGTTTCAGATAAGCAGCATAATGATTCAGTCACTTTACAGATCATACTCCAAAAAGTTATTAAGAGATAATGGCTATACCTCTCTATGCTAAATAATATATCCTTGCTGCTTTTCTGTTTTATACAAAGTACTTTGTGTCTCTTAATCCGCACTCCTAACATGCACCTCTGCTTTCCCCCCTCTCCACTTGTAACCACTAACTTGTTTTCTCTGTCGATCTGTTTCTATTTTTCTATATACATTCATTTGTATTATCTGTTTAGATTCTACATATAGATTTAGGCAAAATACCTAAATTTTTGAAGGCACAAATCCTAGCATTATTCATTTTTATTAAGTGTTTTAGAAAATAACACATTCTGCTAATCAAAAACCCTTTATTTCATAACTGTTTCTTCTATCCCAGTACAATATACTTCCTCCAGTTACATTCTCCTAGCCTAAGATTGGGTTAACCAGCTAACAGAGGAATTGTTCTAGTTACTATTTCATTCCCACCTTGAGTTATCCAGGGACAAGTAATTTAAGATGATACTTGGACCCACTGTGTATGATTTTGCATTTTTTCAACCCAACGTGGACTCTAAACACATAACTGCAATGGTTATGGTACAACTATGGTATTGGTAACCTGATACCTAGAGGTCAGTGATTCTACCTGTTGTGGGTAAATTGATAATGAGTTATTTTAATTATTGGGAAGAGTGCCAAACTGTATACTAATCATGTAACCTGGTAATATCTATTGTCTCAAGGCCAGGATTAATGTCAGTGTGAAAAACCTGTTAGGAAAGGGTATGGTATCAACTTGGTATTCCCAAGAGCCACACTTATGCTCCAAGTGTTTGCATATTTGCTCCGCTTGGTCTAAGACTGGGAGTCTGATGTGTCATACAGCCTGGATACTTCATCTTTTGACTTTCACCTCTTTTTTTTTTTAATTCTACTTTACAATACTGTATTGGTTTTGCCATAATTTGACATGAATCAGCCACATGTGTACATGTTTTAAATGATTTCTTTATCTTCGTCTGTGATGGATCTTCATTGCTGCGCAGGCTGTTGAGTTGCTGCAAGCAGGGGCTGTTCATTGTGGTGCACGGCCTTCTCATTGATGGCTTTTCTTGTTTTGGAGCACAGTCTCTAGGCATGCGGGTTTCACTAGTTGCAGCACATGGGTTCAGTAGTTGTGGCTCCTGGGTTCAGTTGCTCTGTGGCACTTAGGATCTTCCCACCCCAGGGACTGAACCCATGTCCCCTTCATTGGCAAGTGGATTCCCAACCACTGGACCACCCGAGAAGTCACACTTCTCTTGGTTTTTGAGCAGAGAGTGAATGTCTCTATCTAGTCATGGTGATATCGGCATGTTGCCTGATCTTTGGCCAGGATCTCCAGCATATATATTATAGCAGAAGCAGTGTAAAATATTGGTCTAACTTCTATGCACTGAAAAACGATACCAGGTTCAAATCATATCTCTCCTTATTCAAGTTTGGACACAAGTTACCTAACTTCCCTGAGTTCCAGTTTTCTCATTGGTAAGATGGATGTAATAATAATGCCTTTCTCTTGGAGTTGTTGAAAGGATCATATAAAATAATCCAAAAGAAGCACTTAGCATGGTGACTATTGAGCTCTCAATGTATATTATTTTTCTAGAATATCCTTTCTAAAACTATGTACTTATTTTACAGGACTTAAACTTGTTCTATTAACCAAGAACCTGCTTAATTTGGACCTGGAAAGTTTTTTTAAGATTAAAATCTTTGCTGGTCAAAGAGCATGTTTTAGTTCTACTTTTTTTTATTCACCCATGAAAGCAATTTCTGTGCTCTGCTGTAATAAACTGACCGTATTGTCTGCCTACTCTGCCTGCCTTGGATATGCCAACTATTCCAAGCCTCCCTTACCTATGAATACTTCCTCACACTGTTCTCCTGCATTTCTCTCCCACAACATATTTGAGGCAGTTATCACAATACTCATGGACATTTTTCCTCTCTTTCTCCTCTTTCAATAAGAATTCTTAATTGTGCAGACTCAGGATTGAGAGTGAACAAGATGCCTAAGCACACACACACACACACACATATTCATTCATTCATGCCCATAATTTAATACAGCATAGGGCTCAACTTATGGACTCTTTTTCAAAGTGTTAAGGACCGAAGCACTTCTTAAAAAATGTAAGATCAACCAAAATTTTTAAAGATTCAAATAGTACTCTCATTGATTTTTATAAACATTTTTGGAGACTGAAGGAGACATTATGTGAGGTTTTCTTTTGTCCCAGTGGATGATTGAAGAGCCATTCATTGCCCAATCCTGACACTGCTTTTCCCCATTGGGTCTCTGTAAGAGTCACATGCTTCAGACATCTTTGAAAAGAATCTTCTGAGGCTTCAGCATCTTATTTGACTCTCCTGAATCTCACCTATCACTGGGGTTGAATTCTCATCCATCACAATGAGCAACAAATTCCTAGGCACCTGGAAACTTGTCTCCAGTGAGAACTTTGATGAGTACATGAAAGCTCTGGGTAAGAAATGTTCTTTCTTGTTCTAATTAAGAAGATCCTTTTTGAGAAAAATGCATTGACTATTTCTTTCTAACTCCTTTTCCAGGAGTCTGGGAGCTTCACAGGTTGAAGTACAATCCTCTTCTGGGACAGATAATTTTCACTATGTTTGTGGCAATTTTAATAGACTTTAACTCAAATAAGGGCTGCTTAAATGCATTAGAATGCCTACTGATTTCAAAGGCAGTTTCATATCAATAGGATTTTGGTTCAAACCTAGAGGAAAGAAATCTTAGAAACTTAGTCAACCCATTCTTTGGCTTTTCTGAAAGTTAGTTTTATGACAACTAAAGTGTTCATGAAGTAAAGAGTTAAATATACTAAAGTTAATGGAAAACCTCAATTTAAAATTGCTATTTAGCTAAGCCAGAATTTTCTTTCTCTACTTCTAGATTGTCTGGTATTACGTAAGTATGTGGATAAACTGTCTGTGAAAAGTGAATGCTTCATAAAGCAGGATATTCAGTCTAGGAAAGTTACTGAGAAAAAAAAGAAGTTTGTTGTGACAGTGAATCAAGTTCAGTTACACTAATATCATACTTTCCTGCAGTTGAAGCAGTGGGTAGAGACATAAAGTCTAGTCATGACCACCATCAGCTTTATTTGCAACTATTTCTAGGAAATGTTCCATAGATATGAGCACAAGTGGTGTGAATAGTCTTTGCAAATTTCCAGAGCTGTATAAATAAGAGAGAAGCCAATGACCTCAGGTATCTATGTTCATCAAAGTACCAGTAATTTTACCTATTCAGAAAGCTTTTAAGAAGGCTTCTATTTTTAGATAAAATAAGCAAAATCATGTTTTATTGCCTGGAAAACTATGGGAATAAATTCATACTCTAAGTTTGGTTAGATCTATGGATTTCACTGTACAGCTGAGGTAGAAGCAAAATATAAGAACATCTCAATAAAAGACTCCCTAACTGAATCACTGTCAAATTTTAGAGTGCAAAAAGACACCTTGAGGCTTGGTAAAATGTAGATTCTTAGGCTCTATTGCATAAGTTTAGTTTGAAAAACATAGTCCAAAATCACATCCAATAAGAAACAATTAATCAGAATCAGAAAAAAAGAATACAGCTTATAATCCTTTATTGGCTCTAATTCTTCACATTTCTTCATGTATGCTGCTGCTGCTAAGTCGCTTCAGTCGTGTCTGACTCTGTGCGACCCCATAGATAGCAGCCCACCAGGCTCCGCCATCCCTGGGATTCTCCAGGCAAGAACACTGGAGTGGGTTGCCATTTCCTTCTCCAATGCATGAAAGTGAAAAGTGAAAGTGAAGTCACTCAGTCGTGTCCGACTCTTCGCGACCCCATGGACTGCAGCCTACCAGGCTCCTCTGTCCATGAGATATTTCAAGCAAGAGTACTAGAGTGGGGTGCCATTGCCTTCTCCATCTTTATGTATATATAGCCATAAATACATGTATATTTATATATAACTAGTTTTTTTCTTTTTGTGTCTCTCTCATTTCACATTTCTATTTTTCTATGTATTTCTATAATCTTGAGTAATACAGTAATGATACTTGAGTCTAATTTTGTTTTGCTATCAAATGGAAAAATATTTTTTTAAGTATTTTATTTATCTTTATCATTTGCAGTGGTATAAATACATTTAGGGGCTACAACAAACTTTCAGAAATGAGTTTCCATCAAGGATGTGGGAGGAATTCTTATCTATATCTGTAATATATTACAGAGGGAAAAAAAATCATAGTAGAGCATATATAAGTCATAGTCTCATTTAAAAAACATATCTACACTATTTATTTGTACAAGCTAAAATGTCTGGAATGATCCATACATATAATTAGTGCTTGTCAATGGAGCATGGGATTGGATAAGGTAAAAGTAGATGACTTGCGCTATTTAGGCTAAATACTTCTGTGTTTAAAATCTTCAGATATTACTTTTGTAATAACAAAATTTTAAATATCCAAGTTGATGAACATGTGTTTCCATCAGGTGATGAAACATGGGAGGAGATCCTTAGTAGTAAGTGATATTACCTGCCACCTACACATACGAAGCACAGCTGAGTATAGAATATAACCACCCATATCATCCCTTTAGGTAGATGCTCTCTGGGTCAACAAAATTCTAACACTATCTTGATTTTCAGGTGTGGGATTAGCCACCAGAAAACTGGGAAACTTGGCCAAACCCAGAGTGATCATCAGCAAGAAAGGGGATATTATAACTATAAGAACTGAAAGTCCCTTTAAAAATACAGAGATCTCCTTCAAGCTAGGCCAGGAATTTGAAGAAACCACAGCTGACAATAGAAAAACAAAGGTAAACTTTATTGTTTCTCTTCAAAGTTAGTTCTCTCAACTGCTTTGAGACAGATTACTCCCACTAATGTTCAAAAGGGTAGCCCACTTCATTCTGTTGAAAAATAAATGTGCCTCATGAAACATCTGCTATGAAAATGATTCAATACTGAATGAACTGCTTCTTTAGGCAAAGTCCTAGAAATCCAATTATATGAATGTGTCTCTGCAGAGCACTGTAACCTTGGCAAGAGGATCACTGAATCAAGTACAGAAATGGAATGGCAAAGAGACAACAATAAAGAGAAAGTTGGTGGATGGAAAAATGGTGGTGGTGAGTAATTTTACTCTATGGAAATATGCTATTTAAATAGAGAAAATAATGTTGTTTTCAAAATAGTCTTTCTTCTTTGGACTACAAATGCAAAAAATGGTTAAGAATAAAGGCAAAGTTAATGTCTGATATTCAAACTATAGAGTCATCTACAGGTACTTCAGGTTCAGATTCAAGAATTTAGAAATGACAAAACCTATCTGCTAGTTTAGAAACAACATCTAAAAATGATTTTTTTTTAATGTATGGATAAGTTAGGTTAGACTCACAAAAAGAAAAGCAAAAGCAAATCTCAGTTTTACAAGCAAAGCACATTGCAAAATGGTTAATTGCAGTATATTTGTAGATATCTAAGCATATTGTTTTCAAGAATCCATAGTAATTTATACTAAAACATGTCATCAATATAAGTTGAGCTTATTGGAGACCTTTTGTAGATGGCAGATAAAAATGATGACAAAGGTTATATGAGGTGATCTCTAACAATTTTTTCTGTCTGAGGTGCTATTCTCATTAATCAACACATACATTGACTATAAATAGACTCATGTGGTGCTTTGAATGTTTTTCCTTTAGTACAGAGGGTCTGATCCCCAGCTCCACAGCAGATTTACATAGAAAGTAAATGCCAATATAGGAGCCCCAATACAGATCAATTGAAAGCAAATTTCTTAAAGAAGGAGGAGCCATTGGTATTTTTAAATATTCCCCAGATGATGCAAATGTGCAGATTGTCCTGAAAACCAGTTTTAATAGCTTTCAATCTGTGCAAATAATGCATAAAAACTTGCCACTTAGAAAATATAACTCTGTTGTAACCTCAGTTCAGTTGCTCAGTTGTGTCTGACTCTTTGCGACCCCATGAATCGCAGCACACCAGGCCTCCCTGTCCATCACCAACTCCCGGAGTTCACTCAGACTCACGTCCATCCAGTCAGTGATGCCATCCAGCCATCTCATTCTCTGTCGTCCCCTTCTCCTCCTGCCCCCAATCCCTCTCAGCATCAGAGTCTTTTCCAGTGAGTCAACTCTTCGCATGAGGTGGCCAAAGTACTGAAATTTCAGCTTTAGCATCAGTCCTTCCAAAGAAATCCCAGGGCTGATATCCTTCAGAATGGACTGGTTGGATCTCCTTGCAGTCCAAGGGATTCTCAAGAGTCTTCTCCAACACCACAGTTCAAAAGCATCAATTCTTCGGTGCTCAGCCTTCTTCACAGTCCAACTCTCACATCCATACATGACCACAGGAAAAACCATAGCCTTGACTGGATGGACCTTAGTTAGATCTATGTTACAACTGTTTCCCCTGTTTCAACAGTCATGATTCTGAATTCCCAGATATCAACTGACAAATTGATATTTGATTTCTGAGTTTAATCTTATGAGATTTTTTATAATATCGGTTATTAATACAAATTTGCTGTACCCTAATTAGAGGTTTAGATATTCAATTAATCTTTCTTTTTTTTTTTTAAGGAGTGTAAAATGAAGGATGTGGTCTGCACCAGAATTTATGAGAAGGTCTGAGAAAGATTTTCTTACTGAAGTGATATTTGATCATCTGATATTGGAAATCAGCTGTTTCCATTGGCAAGGCCTGCCTATACTACAGTTTGTTTTTGCTCTTGTCTTGATAGATCAGATAAGCAAAGTC
Source organism: Madoqua kirkii (assembly GCA_006408675.1). Lineage (NCBI taxonomy): Eukaryota > Metazoa > Chordata > Mammalia > Artiodactyla > Bovidae > Madoqua > Madoqua kirkii. Next base: position 8,511 of record SJYC01117747.1, read on the forward strand.
TTACACTGAGGATTAATCTAAATTTCAGTATTATTTAAACATTTTCAATTTGTATGCATGTTTACTATATTAAAGATTAAAGTATGTATATTGGCCAGACCTAAAGAATGGATAATGTCATTTAATTATCTGTTATATTCTAACTTGTGTTGTATTTTAAATATTTGCAATGATGGTAAAAGGCAGTAATAAGATAGTAAAAGAAAGTAAGTAAATTGATCAGGGTAGCAAGCTCAAATGCATTCAAAGACCAGGAGAGTGATGGGGTTAGAGGATCAGAAGTGAGGCATACTAGAACAAGATCTGTTTTAAAATGAGGAGTTCTAGCTTCAGCTAAAAATAGCAGCCACTACTCCAACCAATTTAAAACTTGAGCATTAATTTACAGGCAAGATCAGGTGTGTTCAGGGTGGTGTGGTCATAGACAAGGTGGCTAATTTACAGACAGTGAAATGAACAGATACTATAGAGTTCAAACCATTGTGACGAATGTGTGCATTCATATAATTCACATCCTGAATGAGTTACAGCACATTTCCCTAATCCCAGAATGTTTTCTCATGCTTCTTCCCAATGTCCTGTCCTGTCCCAGCTCCAACAGAAGCAAGTAGTGATTTAGTTTCTATCACCATAGATTAGTTTTGCCTGTAATCAAACTTGATACAAATGGAATCAAGCATTATGTGTTCTTTTCTATTTGCTTTTTAAAAGTCAGCATAACGGTTTAAAAATTCATTCATATTGTTGCATGCAGCAATAATTTGTTCCTTCTTATCATAGAGTAATATTCCATTGTATAAATATATCACAGCTTAGTCATTCGTTCGTCTCTTAAGACAACAAGCTATTTCCAGGTTTTGGCTTCTATGAATAAAACTGCTATAAACATTCTTGTATAAGGCTGTTTGTGGAAATATGAGTTCCTTTTCTTTTGAATATTAACTAAGCATGAAATTACTGAGTCCAACTTATTTTTGGCAGGCAAGAATAGGGTAACATTCTGACCAAGTAGTAAAACTATTTCAGATATATTACATGATTGAGGAAATGAGAAGATGTGTTGATGTTGTTAGCAGCTAGAATTTTCCTTCTGGAAGAAGGAACATGCAAATATGACAGAGGGGAGACAAGAGAGAACCAGGTACAAATGGATTGGAATAAATGTAAATTCATACGTATGGGTATGTATGCACATGCATAATTTTCTTAGATTTTTCTACCTAAAGAACTCAGAAGCAAGACAACTCTGTAGGAATGAGTATGCCCAGTGCTCAGATCTTGGTGTCTAATATATTCTCCACTTAAAGGAATGATGGTTCCTTGAGAAATGGCTAATTAAGATGTGAGAGCAGAGTAGGTACAACATAAGTGTAAAATATGTTTTTATGTCAGAAATTAAGGAAGTTTTCCAAAAACTAATAGAGATATGTCACCAAAATATCAGAGTCAGCTTGAGGGTACTCTCAACTGACTAAAATGGGGACAAGTTGAAAAATTATAAATTAATAAAACATTGGGAGAAAGAGAAGAATCCATGAATACACTGGAAAAGAAAGAAAAAGAGGGTAAGAGAGAAGAAAGTGTCTTCCTTATAGTAGAATATCACAGTCTGACTGGTAAATGTGGGGGAAAATGCTGGGATTGGAAAAACTGACGTTTTTCCAGCCATTTTGGTCAAAGTTGGCTCAGATAAGAACTGTCAATGGATGTAAAATCTAGAGGACTTCCCTGGTGGCAAAATCTAGAGAAAAGATTTGATTGGGAGTAGGATATTTGTTTGGCCTTAAAATATCTCCATACAGATTGCTTGTTAGTTACAAGGGAAAAAATTATAACCATTCAGTAGAAGACCTGGACCACCTCTTTTTTAATCAAAATAACCCTCATTAATAAGGTTAAATGAAAACCATATGCCTTCAAATGTGATATCCTGAGAAGGAAGCAATGTGGCTTATGTAGTGTTCTGGCCTGGAATCCTTATCTGGATCTAACCATGAGGAAACAGCAGACAAATTCCAAATGAAGAATGTTCTGTTATAAAAGAGGAGGGGGTGTTGGTGAAATTCTTCAAAAATGTCAGTGTCCCATGAGACAAAGAAAAGCTCTGTTGAAATGTTTCAGATTACATTCAACTAAAAATACCTGACAACTAAATGCAGTAATTTATCCCAGACTGGATCCTGTACTAGAGACAAAATAAAAATTGCAAATGACAGTACTAGGTTAGTTGGTAAATTGGAATATCAGGAGTAAATTAGATACTAATAGAAGCTTACTGTGTTTATGCAAGAGAATCTCTCTGTATGCAGTGAACTATTTTGGAATAGTGAACTATAATGTATATATTTACTCTCAAAAATTTTAGAAAAAATATTTTGGGTGTGATTATGTGTGTAATACACATTACATAGAGATACAGAGAGAAAGCAATAGGTGAAGCAAATGGAGTGAAATTGAGCAATAGATGAATATCAAAAAGAGCTTTATGTGTTCTCTTTCAAGCAATCTGATTCTTGATATTTTATACAACTTTGAAGTTATTTCCAAATAATTTTTTTAAAGCTATACTTGATTCTTCTCTGTCACTGGGCGTTCAGTCAACACATGTCTGGGAGACATCATAACTGAGGTATGTTTTTTCAGTTTTTATATTTTGGCTCCAGCTAGATAAACCCATAAAAAAGAGATTTTAAACACTATGGTGTTATTTTTAGAGGTCTCTGGTAATATGACTCACCATAAAATGTATTCCTCAAAAAATATAATTGCATTATTATACAAAAATCACGGGAACTTTTGCTCTCATAACAGGAAAAGTGGAATTACGCTGATAATGAGGAAGATATGAAGTAATTATTTCAGCAGGTACTACATATTGTTAGATTTGAAAAAAATCTTCAAACAACCAGAAGAGAGGAGGTGGAAAATTTAAGTTCAAAAATAATTTCAGAAAATTATTGTGATTCTTTAGTTATTTTTTATGTAAGCTGATTAAAAGCAGTCAGGCTGCCTAGTTCAAATTCCAATTTGCTACTTTCTAGCTGTGTGTCATTGGGCAAGTTACTTCACCCTTCAGAACCACATAAAGATTTTATCTATACCTGTAAAAATGGAGTTAATAATAGACTATACCTCAAGGAGTTGTAAATAAGAAATAAGTTAATACACAAAGTACTTACAACAGTGCATGGCACAACAAAAACATTATAGAAGGGTCTTTGTTATTATTATTTACCTAGTAATGCACACGAGGTTCATACAAATGAGACCTTCACAGGATCTCAGAGCTGTTGATGTTGATTACTATACCAAGTGACTAACTTTATTAAGAATATTATTTACACAAAAGTAAAAACAATAAAAAAATCCTACTGAGGTAAATTCAAAGAAAACCCGACAAACATTGCTATATAACTGGTAACCTAAGCAACTTTTTAAAATGTCAATTGATGATTATCTACTCTGAGCTAAACAAAACCTAAATAAATACATTTAATCCTCAAAGGGTAAATAACTGATCTGATATCAACTTTCCTGAAAGGCATTCTTTTAGCAGCAGCAGTGTGCTGGAGCTGGCTCAAATTATTTCACAAGAGCTGATAGATTTTCAAGAATTTGGCAAACTGGTTGTTAAACCACTGGTAGCTTGAAATCAGCCATGATGGGAATATTTATTTACATCAAGGAAAGCGGCAAAGCACAACTAATGAGAGCTGTGTTTCTTGAGACAGCTTTAAACATGTACTATCATATCACTACCTAGAAGTAACATAGTACTTGGATTTTACTATTGGGAGTCTTAGCTTCATGTTGACCACAATATTTCTAATTTTTGACTAAAGATTTACCTGGTGATTTCTTAAAAAGACATTGCTGCTCAGCTTTTAGGGTGATTTCCTCTAAAGCAGGTGGTACCTCACGAAGTATGGCTGCACATTAGAATCATCTAGAAGTTTTTAACATCTAGAAGTTTTAAAACAAGACAACATCACAGACCCATTAAGTTATAATATATGGGTGATGGGTGAGACCCAGGCAACAGTATTTTTCTAAAAACACTCCAGGAAATTCCAGTGAGTGGCCAACTTCGGAACCACTGTGCCAAAAAGTCTTCCAAAGTTAGACATTTAATGTAGTCTCTCATGTGGTTATCAATTAGAATGGAGTAAAATGTCATTTAAAAAAAAAACTAGGAGTACTAAATGTCCCCACTGTGACACTAAATAGCAGCATGTAGTGAAAATATTACCATAAAATCAATTCAGATGTAATCAGGTCCTTTGTAAGCAGGAAGCCAGTGTTTACCTCTTTGTTATTTTCACCGGGTGTGACATAATTGGCTGTTATCCATGACATATGGAAAAGTGAAGGTTTAAAAATACTAAATGTAGATCAACAGGGAAAACAAACTAAAATAATGTTAAACCTTCACAGAATATAAATCACCTTTCAGCAGAATTTAGAAAGTAAGTTCAAATTACTCGGAAAAAAAAAAAAGGCAGTACAGGACTACATTTGGAAATAGCATTTCTCACATTTTACTATTTAAAAAAATAGATTAGTGGAATGCAGTGTGCTCAGATCCCAGTTATTGGATTGAAATTCTGGCACTATTACTGAAATATAAAACCCTGCCTGTAGTAACTGACCTGTGCAATTCTAATAGGTCTAAGTGCAAGGTGAATATTCTAGCACCACCAAAGAGTGGATGTCTGCAGTTAGAGAGTTTTGAAAACTGGATCTGTGACAAGTCTAAAGTTTCATATCCATGAAGAAGACCAAATAATATCACTTTATTGCTAAAATTCAATATGAACATGAATTTTTTTACAATCTAGCATTAGAGTACCATTATTTTTCTATAATTACATTTTTCTCAAGGTTATTAATGCATATAAATTATACAAGTAACTAATGCAAAGTAAGTTGATAATAAGAGTTCAACTTTAAGATTTATAAAATAAATCATCAGTGGGCTTGTATTCCTCTGATGTAATTTGGCATCTAAAGAATATTTACTAAGCTTAAAGTGAAAGTCACTCAGTCGTGTCCAACTCTTTGTCTGACCCGTGGATTATACAATCCATAGAACTCTCCAGGCCAGAATACTGGAGTGGGTAGCCTTTCCCTTCTCCAGGGGATCTTCCCAACCCAGGGATTGAACCCAGGTCTCCCACATTGTAGGTGAATTCTTTACTACCTGAGCTACAAGGGAAGCTCTTGTAGCTTCAACTAAACTTGCAGCTGGTACAAATTTTGATTTTTTTAATTAAAACCTATCTCATTATGCCTCATTTTATTCAAGTACTATCTTCCTCAACCAGATTGTACACTGTTGAAAATAAGATCACATTCTAAGCTGCTTAGTGTCCATGAAAGCTTCCAGAAAATTGCAGGTCACAGAGACTGTTAACTAAATACCTGACTGATATGGGAAGGTGCAGGTATTTACTGAATATTTCAAGTGTTAGAGAAACAATGGGAGTATACTAGCAAGAGTCCTGCAACTGTAGTGGAAAAATATGGATTTGAACCCTGACTTTGCAACTTGGAACCTGTGTGGCATTCTGTCAAAAAGTCTGATTTGCAGTTTCCCAATGTGTACAATGGAGGCAATAACAGTACCCCACACATTTGATATGGGAGGACAAAATAGCGTGCCTGTGAAAGCGCTTTGTAACGTGTAAAGCATTACTCATACATGAAATATTATTACGTCTCTTCTTACCTAACACATAAATATGAATTCTTATATTCATCAGACAGGTTCTTTGAGGGCTTTGTTTTTGTATAAGAATATTCCAAATAATGACTCTATATAAGACCTTTTCTATTTATCATATTCCTAAATGATTAGTTGTTAAAGAAAAGTAAATAAAGTCAAATATGTTACACTCTTCATACATTCCACTAATAAAGGGAAACTAAATAGATAAGATGCTTCAGCATCTGAAATCATGGACAAGGATCCTGGTTCTACAGCCTCACAGCTGGGTGACCTTGTATAAATCATTTACCATTGCATGGTCCAGTTTTTCCATCGTTAAAAGGACATCTGGGGCTTTCCTGGTGGTCCAGTGGCTAAGACTCCATGCTCTCAAGGCAGAGGGCCGGAGTTTGATTCCTGGTCAGGGAACTAGATTCAACATACTATAACTAAGACTCAGTGCAGCCAAATAAAGAAATAAATATTAAAAAAAATAGAAGAGTATCTTATCTCAGTGATCTTTAAGACCCTAATTATTTCTAAATTTTATATCATTTTATCAATATAATTGGCTATTTAATATTCAAATAACCTTATTATGTTTGCACATGTTTCAGCTATTTTAATAGCTGACTGCTTCCCAAACTTCTGAAAGTTCTATGGAAAGAGAAATAAGCATTTTATATTTTTTCACTTTCCCATCTCACCCATTTCCTATCCAATAGATTCCTAATCATTTTTCAAGAACTTTCAGCCCCATGCTGACTTTTCTATCCTGTCTCAAAGGAGGAGAATTTAATAACTCCCTCCACTGTGTTACACTGCAATATAGCAATGTATTCACATCTACAATTCCAGATTGAGAGCACAATTGAAGAAATTTTTCATTTAAAATATTCTGATTTAAAATTTTTTCAGGCCACAGTGTTTAACTCCCAGAAGAGGTTTTTGCAAATATTCGCTGAATAGATAAATGCATGATTGAGTACAACTTCATCCCTTCTGACCACAGTCTCCTGAACACAGAAGCTCTCTGCATGCTGAGTTTGAAAATAAACAGATGGTTAGATGTTTACACAGATTAATCAAGGTAAATCCTTTCCCAGGAATTTTACACAGAATAAAAAGCAACCAGATGCCAGACAGCACTATAATGTGCTGTCACATTTAACTGTCCCTTCTTTCCTCTTGAAATGACTGGTCTGGAGTGCTATACTATAAACAGGAAATCTGTCTGCTTCTGTTTCTCTGGGAAGTCACATGCATAACACAGAGAGAGTTAAAAACCTGACTTAACAGATTTCCTGTTACATTCCTGATTCCACAGGAAAGCCAAGGGATTTTCTTGTTCAGAAGTCACAAAAGCCAGGGAATCCATGAATTAGTAATACGATGAGGATCTATTTCCACTTGTAACACAGAGCAGAGATTAGAACTAGCATTTCCAGCTGCATCCTCAGTACTCATCATATAGAAAATTCATGTTGATTTTAGATTTTTGAATTGTTGATGTGACTATGAAAACATTTGTGAGGAAAGGACACAGGAAATAGTCAGAAAAGCACAGAAGAATAAACTCCTTTCAGTTTTCCATGTATTGGGGAACTGTACTTATAGCTCATTGAATCTAGAATTCCTGCAGGTTTCAACAGAGAGCCATTCAGTCTTCCTGCTGATTTGTATTTGTTTTGCTGAGTCATCTGGGAGCTGTGTGAGGGCACTTCTAGCTGGTGCTTTCTACAGCCAGCAAATGTCTATTTAGATTTTTGAATTGTTGATGTGACTATGAAAACATTTGTGAGGAAAGGACACAGGGAATAGTCAGAAAAGCACAGAAGAATAAACTCCTTTCAGTTTTCCATGTATTGGGGAACTGTACTTATAGCTCATTGAATCTAGAATTCCTGCAGGTTTCAACAGAGAGCCATTCAGTCTTCCTGCTGATTTGTATTTGTTTTGCTGAGTCATCTGGGAGCTGTGTGAGGGCACTTCTAGCTGGCGCTTTCTACAGCCAGCAAATGTCTAAACTGAAGCATCTTTGCCTCCTTTGGGTCAAAACTCTCCGGTTATCAATAGGTCATTAGTGAGAAATGGAGTGAAGGTGTTTGCAATAATTCCCAGGTAAGCACTGAAATAACTCACAAGTGAACAAAAAGAAACACACACCTATTTTTGGAGAGTAGAAAGAAGTAGAAAAAAAGCAAAAAGCAATATCACCAAATATTCAACTGAGCCTATCACTATTTGCAGTATTTACTCAGAAAATAAAAAAGTATGATTCATACGTAAATGATAGAAATACTAAATTATTTCCCCCACTCAGTTTTCTTGATCCCAATGAATATAGTAAAATAATTATAGAAAAACTCTTTCTACACAGCAATCATTAACAACAAAAATATGTTAGACACCACATTCTACAAGGAAATCACAATCTAAATTCAAGGGGCGGAGTCATTCATTCAACAAATATTACTTCTGAAGAAAGATGAACAATTGAAGGTCCAGCCTTCAGGTAACAACTCAGTGAGCAAGAGCCAGGTGAGAAGGGGAGAAGGGATACCTGTTGAAGGAGGTAAATTAAGAAAAATAAATACAATGTTCGTGAGTTTTATGTTGGTTGAATGAATGCTCTCTCTCGGTCATGTCCGACTCTTTGCGACCTCATGGACTCTAGCCCACCAGGCTCCTCCATCCATGGAATTTCCTACACAAGTGTACAGGAGTGGGTTGCCATTTCCTTCTCCAGGGGATCCTCCCGACCCAGGGATAGAACCCAGGTCTTCCACATTGAGGGCAGACTCTTTACCATCTGAGCCACCAGGGAACTCCTATGTTGTTTGAGGATAGGTCTAAAGGTACTCGACATGATCTTCTTATGCATGAATGTTGAGTGGTCCTCTGCTCTTCCATTCTCCTTCATTAAGAATTAAACCTGAAGGGCAAAGAAGATGCCTTATTAGTTGTATCATTTTATTTCTTTAGCCTGGGCGTTCACAACACAAATCAACATTTCCCCTAGGGCTGCTAGGTGATGACTGCTGTGTAGCCCAGCAGGGCCCAATATGCAAGGGGACTGCCTGCCGTGTGATCACAGACCAGGATGCCCCAGGATTTTAACCTGCTTTTTCATCACAGTCTCAGCACCACCAGCCAAGCAGATCTGCCAAGAACAGGGCTGTATAAATACAAGGGAAATTTTCCTGTGCTAAAAGAAGACATCAAGTAGTTCCCGTCTGGGGGGTAAAGTAGAAACACTTACGACTCTTGGTAGCAGCCTTTTCTGTTTTTACCAAGTTACATTGGTTGGAGAAGACCCTGAAAAATGAAAGCCAAATTCTACTTCTTCTTCTTTAAGTAATCTACATCATTAGTAGAAGATATTAACTGAAAGAGCCTGAAGAAGCCTGAACCAACATCAATATATATTTTTTATTTAAAAAAATTAATTAAAACTTAGGCTCACAACCCCACCTTCAGTACATTAATAGGCTAGGTCCTGGAAACAAAAACATATCCTATTTAAAGAACAATGTAGAGTAAGATTTCTTAGCTGGTACTTTCAGTGTTCTTAAAATATTATTTTCTTTTATGTCTGTTGCCAAGCATCAACTGGAGCAAAGGAAAAATTTCATTCTATTCATGCCTCAGAGTTTAAAGCAGCATGCAAATAAAGAAGATATTAACTGAAAGAGCCTGAAGAAGCCTGAACCAACATCAATATATATTTTTTATTTAAAAAAATTAATTAAAACTTAGGCTCACAACCCCACCTTCAGTACATTAATAGGCTAGGTCCTGGAAACAAAAACATATCCTATTTAAAGAACAATGTAGAGTAAGATTTCTTAGCTGGTACTTTCAGTGTTCTTAAAATATTATTTTCTTTTATGTCTGTTGCCAAGCATCAACTGGAGCAAAGGAAAAATTTCATTCTATTCATGCCTCAGAGTTTAAAGCAGCATGCAAATAGCTTGACAGATCCTAGCACTCTGTGAGGAGCCTGTCCTGAGTGGTTTAGATCAGACGATTTGGTCTCTTACTGCCCAACAAATCAAAGCATTTCATCCAGTGATGCTGTATCAACATTGCTAAAAGGTAAACTGAGGAATATTAAAAGTTTTATGAGTTTATTTGAGCAAAAATAGATTATAACTGGGTAGCAACAAACCGAAAGCGGTTAGGATCCTTCCACCAATAGGAGCTTAAAGAGACCTGGAAGCAAAGCAAGAAAGTACTCAATTGGCTGTAGCTTAAGTGTTTGCCTTCTTAAGAGAAGCCCAGTTGTTTCTTTGTTATGGGTTGTCTTTTGGTTCCAGTTTCTTAATCTTGAGGTGTTTACAGGCTTAGCTTTTGGTTTGCTTACATGGGCTGCCAAGGCATTAGAACCACCCCAGTTAGTTAATTTAACAACCTACATGGAATGAAAAAGTGAAAGTGTTAGTTGCTCAGTTGAGTC
>SJYC01117748.1:0-12290 GCA_006408675.1 Madoqua kirkii
GCTTCTAGGAACTTAGTTTGAGAAAAATTGCAAAGATGTGCCAGTGAGAAAGATCAAGGAAAGACTAGATTTTTAAAGCATTTGACTGCATTTGTGTGATAGAATATTATACAGCAATTTAAAATAATAGGTATAGGTCTATAGTTACTGATATGGAAAGTTGACCTCAACATATTTCTCAGTGAAGAAAGGTTACAAAAATAGCAAAATCTTATCCCATTTTTGGAAATAATATGCATATATACTAGCTGTAAATATGTACATATAGTGATTATATTAGTAAATATTTATTAACTGTTTATTGTCATGCACTAAATTACATGTTTTATAGGTAATAATGCACATAAATCTCAAAACAATCCTAGGAGATGGGTACTGTTTTTGTTCCCATTTTATAGATGAGAGAATAGTGAAATATTGAATAACTTACCAAGAATACGAAGAAGGTATATGTGCTCACAGAAAATGTTAGCTATTTCATTTCTGGATGATGAAATTATGGGAGAGGGGTGTAAGCAGTTTTATGTGTTTTCATTCTCCCCAAGTCATTATTAATTATTGATTTTAAAATATTTCTATTTTGAGGGAAAAAATTGTTGTCTAATTTGATTGTTCTTCCAATTTGATTATCTTACAGATATCATAGGAAAGTTATTAATACCAGATGATCTCTGGTAAACAGAGAGCTAGTCACAGTAACCCATTTCCTCTCCTGGGTCTCACACTATGCCTCCCTGAATCAGGGCCATGACATGAAAACCACACCTCAGGCAGCCTGGATGGAGGGGGCTTGGGGGAGAATGGATACATGTATATGTATGATTGAATCCCTTTGCTGAAACTATTATAGTATTGTTAATCAGCTATACTCCAATACAAAGTAAAAAGTTTATTTAAATAAATAAATAAAAATAAAAACACTTCATGAGTAGGTCAAGGGAGATGTTAATGAGTTTACCCTGAGACTTTGTATTTTATAGCAGTTCTTCAACTTGTGATCAGTTTGGAAGTTGCTCTTTCCACCCCATGGGGAGGCATGGCAAAGTCTCTGACCCGTGCAGTCAGATGAAGTGTTGAAATGAAGAGACCATCCCAGCAAGGAAACAACAATTGGCCTATATCCCTCAATATGTTTTTGGAGGCTTGGGGAACCTCTTTCAGTTCTGTACAGTTAAGTACAGAGATAGTAAAGCTACATGGTGAAGACTCAGTATTAGAACTCAGTGATTACAGATTGAGAATACGCCATGTGTAAAAATCCCCTTACACAGAAGTTATCATTCTAGGGCAATAAAGCCTAATACTGAGTCTGAAATAGATTTGGGCACCAGCTACCAGCTTGGATATAGACTGCACCATCATAGAGACCACACACTCAGCTAAGAGTCTCAAGGAGTCTTCTTAAAGAAAATAGAAAATAAATGATGATAGAACCAAACTATTGAGTAATTTTGGTTTCTTATATTTTCCACATTAATGATTTTTAAAACTTTACAGTGGACAAAACCCAGGGTAGAGTTCTCATTACACAGTTGAGATTCACTCTCAAAGTGAGTGTGTTTGATTTTTTTTTTTTAAATATAAAACAGCAAGTTAAAGGATCCCATGTTATTTGTGTAAGTAGATAATTCAGTCGGAGAAGGCAGTGGCACCCCACTCCAGTACTCTTGCCTGGAAAATCCCATGGACGGAGTAGCCCAGAAGGGTCTACTGGGGTTGCTGAGGGTCAGACATGACTAAGCCTCTTCACTTTCACTTTTCACTTTTCTGCATTGGAGAAGGAAATGGCAACCCACTCCAGTGTTCTTGCCTGGAGAATCCCAGGGACGGGGGAGCCTGGTGGGCTGCCGTCTATGGGGTCACACAGAGTCGGACACGACTGAAGTGACTTAGCAGCAGCAGCAGCAGATAATTCAGTATATGTTTCCATATAGGTAATGTCAACCAAAGTCCTGGTTATCCAATTTGACTGACTAGGTAAGCAGCAAATATTAGAGAATGATGCCTAAACAAAGTTTATGCCTGTTTAACTTTATTAAAGATCACAACAGCATGTTTTCAGGAACGATTATTTTGGTAGTCAACCAAGAGCTGAGACAGCACTTTGTCTCAAAATAAAAATGTGCAACAGTAGCACATTTCAATCAGTTCAGAAACAGTTACATACCATCAGCCTATATCTTTATAGAATTGTTACAGTATCTTAAGAATTTCACTATCTGCTCCTTGTTTGGAGTCATTTATTGTAAAGTTATTTTCTTCTTGACTTTTCTACCCCTTTTGTGAGCCAGCTTTTACAAATAGCTATAAATCAGGGGAACTGACCTCAGTAACGGAAAATTATTCTGAACAATACATAATATCATGGCAGATGACCAAATTACTGTGCAAATGCCAGAAGGAAGTTATTTGGTTCTAAATGTGAACAACAAGGATGTTAAGTTCACAATGTCCAATCAAGACATGTTATACTAGGGTCCCAAGAGAATACTCCTTGAATATGGCTAAGGTCACAAGAACTAATGATCTTATTACTACTGGATCAGTTCCCAATTGACAGAATAATTCACTTTCCTGCATTGGAGAAGGAAATGGCAACCCACTCCAGTGTTCTTGCCTGGAGAATCCCAGGGACGGGGGAGCCTGGTGGGCTGCCGTCTATGGGGTCACACAGAGTCGGACACGACTGAAGTGACTTAGCAGCAGCAGCAGCAGATAATTCAGTATATGTTTCCATATAGGTAATGTCAACCAAAGTCCTGGTTATCCAATTTGACTGACTAGGTAAGCAGCAAATATTAGAGAATGATGCCTGAACAAAGTTTATGCCTGTTTAACTTTATTAAAGATCACAACAGCATGTTTTCAGGAACGATTATTTTGGTAGTCAACCAAGAGCTGAGACAGCACTTTGTCTCAAAATAAAAATGTGCAACAGTAGCACATTTCAATCAGTTCAGAAACAGTTACATACCATCAGCCTATATCTTTATAGAATTGTTACAGTATCTTAAGAATTTCACTATCTGCTCCTTGTTTGGAGTCATTTATTGTAAAGTTATTTTCTTCTTGACTTTTCTACCCCTTTTGTGAGCCAGCTTTTACAAATAGCTATAAATCAGGGGAACTGACCTCAGTAACGGAAAATTATTCTGAACAATACATAATATCATGGCAGATGACCAAATTACTGTGCAAATGCCAGAAGGAAGTTATTTGGTTCTAAATGTGAACAACAAGGATGTTAAGTTCACAATGTCCAATCAAGACATGTTATACTAGGGTCCCAAGAGAATACTCCTTGAATATGGCTAAGGTCACAAGAACTAATGATCTTATTACTACTGGATCAGTTCCCAATTGACAGAATACGGAATGATTTTTTATATTTTCCTAGTTTGTGTAGGTAAAAGATCATGAGTGAGGCAGATATGTTCCAAGTTAGACCACAATTTCTTCTATGTACCTTTTGCACTAGATTTACTCCCCAGGAAATAGACTCAATTAAGAACAAGAAACCATGTTTGGATACTTAACAGTATTAGCAGAAAGATTTCTTATATTACTATTGCTTTAAGCCATTTCACCCGTATGGTACCAAGATGCAAGGATGAAAGAAAGAGAGGCTCTTCCTTCATCACTTCCCTCACCTGTGTTAACCTTCTTCCATTTCCTCATTCTCTTTGATCCGTTGCTATCAAGATGCAGTCTAGGGACCAGAAGAATGAGCATTCCCTGGGAACTTTGAGAAATGCAGGATCTCAAGCCGCAACCAGATCTACTGAATAAGAACTTATATTTTATTAGATCTTCCCAGGTTAGTTCTGTGCACACGAAAGCATATAGGACATCCTCCTAAAGATACACTTTGGGCTACTGACAGGGGAGCTCAGGACATTAATCTCTTTTGATACTTTCATTTCTACTCTTCCTCTATCATCCAAGAAATTAGCAATCTAAAATCAATCCTCTTCCCTCAAGCCAAAAATAAGACAAATACATAACAACCAACATTTGTTTAAGCCTTTACGATCTACAAAATACTTTCATAACCAATACTTACTTGACGCTTGCTTCATCCTTGAGAGAGAGGCAAGGGTTACAATTCTCATTTTACAGATTTTAGGAAATTATGATGGTTTGATGTTCAGCAACACTCTGCAAGTCACAAACAACTGGTTTTCTGACTTCAGATTAGTGCTTCTTTTGCTAGTACACCATGATGAATGTACAGAAAACTGAAGCAGAAGGGCACAGGACTAGACTAAATCTAAAACTTAAAATATATATGGAAGTCACTGGAGTAACCTGGGGGAAACTGACCACATAATTTGTAACCACCTAGTCAAAGACTTCATCCCCTGATGACGGGGACAGATAAACAAATCTTTTAGACTTTCTTAAATATATTCGGCCTCTTCCTGATTAGAAGCTAAACATAACCACAAACAAGAGAAGACAAGAAAACAAGCTGTGCTTGTGTTAAGAGCTTTCCCTGTGAGCAATTCTCACCAAGCACATCAGCAGAAACTGGGTAAGAGGCAGGCTGTCAATTCCTCTAGGAATTTTCAGCACCCAGTCCACGTCAGTGGCACATCTGTCAGTCAAATATGATTTCACATTGGTCAGTCAAATACCATGTTTTCTGAAGATATTTCTTTCCAGGCTAACACTATCTTTGATTTATTGATAGTTCTGCTTTTATCCAAAATTTTCCAAACATATATTACCTTTCCAAAACAGGAAGCTTGCAGCTTCACTTTTTGGAATATCTCCATTAGGAAAAGACAAGTCAGTCTGTCCAGGAAGAGTTTCTTTGCCAAAGCCACTGTCAGGCCTGGCCACCAGCCTTCACACACTGACGACACATGTCCTGCCAGGTAAGAGCTGCACATTGTTCCCAAGGAAAGGTCAAATGCTTTCTTGGAATCCGTAACCTCTTTGCCTAAGTGTTCTGTTTCAAACTGCATGTACGTCTTGTGCAGATGACCCATGAAAGGACAAAAGGATTAGAACATCTTTGAAATAACAAACTTCATTACCAAATATCTTCAGATTCTTCCCCACCCCGGGTTTCAGAGTGAAAGGGGAACTTGGCAGATTTTGGCAGTTCTCTAATAAGTTTGAGAATCAGATTGTCTTGATACAATTTTCAAAATGTTTTCCTCGATATTTGAAGAAAGAGTCAGTACACAAAGGCGGTGGTCAAGATTCCAATCGTATCTTAAGCAACCGTTCTGTAAGGAGGTGGTGCACTGAAAGCAGGGAAGAGCTGACCCACAGCTACATGCTCAGCCAATGAGATTTTCAGATATAGTCGTGTAGAACTCCCTGGGGGTTCAAGCTGGAAAAGCGCCCTATATTTGAGATGGAGAAACAATCCTGCTTCCAGTCCAGCAGAACTAGGAATAGATAATTCTTCCAATTATAACATAAACACATACCCAGATAAATATGGGAGAGAGAGCATGTCCATTAAATTAAAGTGAGATCTGTTTTAGGAACACAATTAAAAATTGACTACAACCATGATTACCTAAAAATACCACTAAAATGAATCAACTTCTAGCAATTTTGCTCTTTACATTTCAGTAATTTGATCTGTACATTTCTGAAATATGTTGTTATTAGGACTTCTATGTATTTATTTTTCTCCTTCAGCCATCAAATTTTAATGCATCATATGGCAGAAACCAACAAAACATTGTAAAACAATTATTTTCCAATTAAAATAATTTTTTTTAATTGGGAGATCGTGTACACCTATGGCTGATTCATGTCAATGTATGGCAAAACCAACACAGTATTGTAAAATAGAATAAAGTATTAAATTAAAAAAAATTTTTTTAAAGAAAACCTGGGAGATGATGACAGCCTGTACAAGGACTACTTGAAAAGCGCTGGGCGCCAGTGCATTGTGAAGGCAGAGTCGGCTGTAGATGACTCGGCGCAGGTCCTGCGGAATTTTTTTAATGGAAGCTACAGTGAACAAGAAGCAGCTTGGGTAAAAATTCTAAAGCAAGGAGACTTTTCAAAGAATCATGCAGCAAACAAAATATGCTGATTGTTATTGGTAAACTTACTATGCATGCTGCACATATTCTCTGCCCCAGACTTTTGTTTCTTCTATTTGGCATTCTGTTTTCCCTCCTCTTTTCAAGTCCTATGTCTTCCCCAGGTCTCTGCCTTAATGTTATCCAGTTGAGAGACCTTCCTGGACTGCCTTATATAAAGTCAATACCCCTTTGATATTCTTCATCACAATATACCCTATATTTATCTTATGGCATTTATCTTTATCAGTTATTATACATTTTCTTTACTGGTTTATTGCCCACCTCCCTCAGCAGAGTGCAGAATCTTGAGAGCAGGAATCTTGTCAGCCTTTATCATTCTTGAATCTATAGTTGCCAGTCCAGAAAAGAGTTGGTGCTCAAGAAATATATGTTGAATGAACGACTAAATGCTTTGCTTTTTCTAACCTGTTTATTCCTACTATTGAGGCTTTAAAGATTTTCTAGTTCCATTTTCTTTATCAAAAGAAAAGCAATGCCGAAGAATGCTCAAACTACCACATAGTTACACTCAATTCACAGGCTAGTAAAGTAATGCTCAAAATTCTCCAAGCCAGGCTTCAATAGTACGTAAACTGTGAACTTCCAGATGTTCAAGCTGGACTTAGAAAAGGCAGAGAATTTTAGTTCAGTTCAGTCACTCAGTCCTGTTCAACTCTTTGGGACCCCACGAACCGCACCACGCCAGGCTTCCCTGTCCATCACCAACTCCCGAGTCCAATTAAACACATGTGCATTGAGTCAGTGATGCCATCCAACCATCTCATCCTCTGTCATCCCCTTCTGCTCCTGCTTTCAATCTTTCCCAGCATCAGGGTCTTTTCCAATGAGTCAGCTCTTCACATCAGGTGGCCAAAGTATTGGAGTTTCAGCTTCAACATGAGTCCTTCCAAAGAACACCCAGGACTGATCTACTTTAGGATGGACTGGTTGGATCTCCTTGCAGTCCAAGGGACTCTCAAGAGTCTTCTCCAACACCACAGTTCAAAAGCATCAATTCTTCGGTGTCCAGCCTTCAGTAGCCTCAAATATGCAGATGACACCATCCTTATGGCAGAAAGTGAAGAGGAACTCAAACGCCTCTTGATGAAAATGAAAGAGGAGAGTGAAAAAGTTGGCTTAAAACTCAACATGCAGAAAACTAGGATCATGGCATCCGGTCCCATCACTTCATGGGAAATAGATGGGGAAACAGTGGAAACAGTGTCAGACTTTATTTTGGGGGGCTCCAAAATCACTGCAGACGGTGATTGCAGCCATGAAAGTAAAAGACAGTTACACCTTGGAAGAAAAGTTATGACCAACCTAGATAGCATATTCAAAAGCAGAGTCATTACTTTGCCAACAAAGGTTTATCTAGCTAAGGCTATGGTTTTTCCAGTGGTCATATATGGATGTGAGAGTTGGACTGTGAAGAAAGCTGAGAATCGAAGAATTGATGCTTTTGAACTGTGGTGTTGGGGAAGACTCTTGAGAGTTCCTTGGACTGCAAGGAGATCCAACCAGTCCATCCTAAAGGAGATCAGTCCTGGATGTTCATTGGTAAGTCTGATGCTGAAGCTGAAATTCCAATACTTTGGCCACCTGATGTGAGAATATGACTTATTTGTAAAGACCCTGATGCTAGGAATGATTGAGGGCAGGAGGAGAAGGGGATGACAGTAGATGAGATGGTTGGATGACATCACTGACTCAATGGATATGAGTTTAAGTAAACTCCGGGAGTTGGTGATGGACAGGGAGGCCTGGCGTGCTGCGATTCTTGGGGTCGCAGTGAGTCGGACACAACTGAACTGACTGACTGAACTGATGATCAATGACAAAAATTCAACTATTTTTAAACCATTAACACTATGGTGGAGTTTATTTTAAAGAATATTTCACTGATTTTAAAATTTTGATCCAAAATTCATCAACTTATTTTGATTAAAACTTATTATGAGGAATTGTTTTAATGTTGAAGGCAACTCTTTTGTAAGAAAAAATTTTTTTCTACTAAAGGGGTTTAAGAAGAATAAATTGAGTATTTGAAATATGACTTTTCATGTTCCAGAATACACTAGCATACAGGGAATTTTGAACTTGAGTCTTCATGAACAAGTTCAGAACACAAAAGCACTTGGTGATTTGGGAGTCAAACTTCAAAAGCTCTGGAGGAGCAGGGGAAATGCTTATATGCTATCTGCTCCAATATGTGTGTGTGTGTGTGCTCAGTCATGTCTAACTCTTTGCAACCTCATGGACTTTAGCCTGCCAGACCCCTCTGTCCATGGACTTTTTCAGATAAGAATACTGGAGT
Source organism: Madoqua kirkii (assembly GCA_006408675.1). NCBI lineage: Eukaryota > Metazoa > Chordata > Mammalia > Artiodactyla > Bovidae > Madoqua > Madoqua kirkii. The sequence continues at coordinate 8,374 of SJYC01117748.1, forward strand.
GGGTTGCCATTTCCTACTCCAGGGGATCTTTGTGACCCAGGAATCAAACCCCCATCTCTGGCGCTTCCTACACTAGCCAGCACATTCTTTACCAATGCACTGCCTGGAAAGCGCCATCTGTTCCAAGAATATCTTTAAGTTAATTAACCACTTTGAGAATCTCTTTTTTACTGACAATTTAGAAGTAATAATTTATAGTTAGTTGTGTGTATATGTTAATCTCAGCCTCCTATTTTATCTCTTCCTGTCAGTGTTTCCTTTTGGTAACCATAAGTTTGTTTTCTGTGTCTGTTGGTCTCTTTCTGTTTTGGAAATACATTCATTTGTGTCTTTTTTTTTTTTCTTTTAGATTTCACATATGAAGGATATCATCTGCTATTTGTTTTTATCTAGCTCAACATATATATACCACCCGTGTATAAAATAAATAACCAATGTGGGCCTACAGTACAGTACAGAGAACTATACGCAGTATTATGTAGCACTCTATAAGGGGAAAGAATCTTAAAAGAATACACACACACACACACACACACACACACACACATATATATTGGAGAAGGCAATGGCACCCCACTCTAGTATTCTTGCCTGGAAAATCCCATGGTCAGAGGAACCTGGTAGTTTACAATCCATGGGGTAGCAAAGATGTGGACATGCCTGAGCAACTAAACTTTCACTTTCGTATATATATTTATATAAAACATTGAATCACTGTGCTATAAACCTGAAACACAATATTGTAAACCAACTATACTTCAACAAAAAGGTTCTTTTAATTAAAACAAATGACTTCTCAATTTCTGTTATCTATAGTACCTCAAAATGCCACTAAAAGTTTATACATGCATACTTTTTATATTTTCCAGTTGATAAATATTCTCTTTAAGAGCACTAAAAGAGTGCTATACTTATATTTTTGCATACAAATAAACTTTTTCAAAGATACACGTACCCCAATTTCACTAAAGTAGTGTTAATAACAGCTAAGACCTGGAAGCAACCTAAAAGGTTGTTTGGTAGAATGGATAAAGAAAATGTGGTATACACACACACAAACACACACACACCATGGACTACTACTCAGCTATAAAGGAGAATTAAATAATGCCATTGCAGCAACATGGATGAACCTAGAGATTATGACACTAAATGAAGGAAGTCAGACAAAGACAAATATCATATGATATCACTTATATGTGGACTCTAAAATATAACCCAATGAACTTATTTATAAAACAGAAACAGACTCACAATCATAAAAACAAATTTATGTTTACCAAGGGGAAGGGGTCAGGGAGGATTAAATCAAGAGTTTGGGATTACCCCATACAAATTACTACATATAAAATAGATGAACAATAAAGTCCTATTGTATAGCACAGAGAGCTAGATTCAATATCCTGTAATAAAACATAATGGAAAAGAATCTGAAAAAGAATATGTATATACATGTACAACTAAATCACTTTGCTGTACAGCAGAAACTAGTCCAACTTTGTAAATCAGCTATACATCAATAAAAACAAATTTTTTTTAAAAAGAGAAGTAATATTGCCATGAATATTCCTCAGAAACTGATGACTTCTGAACCCATAAGCTAAAGCAGTTTAGATACTTAGTATGGACTAACTTCACACATGGTAACACATTTATTTATCAGGAAATTAAGGCACAGAGAGATTAAATAGTTTCCCCATGTTGTATAGCTAAAAGTTTGCAGAGTCAGACTGTCAAAGATGACTTTAGATCTTCTAGTCTAGAAGACTAAACTTCTGCGAGATGTAATCATAAGTAATCATAAGTTGGAAACTTGTTAGATTTGGGAACTTGAAGATCCCCAAAAGCTAGTGGCCATCAAGCCCTCTTCTATCACAGCCCCGATACACCTTTCTCAAAACTCTAAGGAACACTTAGTCCTGTTGAAAATTATTGTCTGCATTACCCAGCCTTCATGTTTGTGGACCACATTCTGAAGAAGAAACTTCTTTTCGTAAGCTGAAGTCTCATAACTATAATCATTTGTACATTTAACCAATTTGACCTTTCTAGTCTCTCATTTCTAGCTCATGTCCATGCTCTTGCTATGACAGCACCAAGGGAGGACAGAACTGGAGCACATTCTTGGCTACTTTGCATGCCCCTAGTACTATCTTTTCTTGAGTATATGAGCTTGGAAATGTTTGCACAATGAAGCTACGTTGTTCTGCAGGTTGAACATCAATCAGTGTGCTTAAAATATCTTACACCACCACCAAACAAAGATGCCTCTGTTCTTGACTGCTGGCTCAGCAATCCCCTCAGAGCTGCTGGAAAAGGATGTAGGTGGAAAATTGGCTGCCGACAAATACCCTGCTGTCAAGGCTAGCCAACACACTGGATAAAAACCAGAGGAGTGTGCATTGTGCCTTTTTCCAACCTTGATTTCAGCCTTCACTGGAATTGACTGCATGTGTTCCAGGGAAATCAAGGCATGAAGGGAGTAGCTAGGGAGGTGTGAGCTAAATACAATGAGTCCACTATCTTCTAAAGTCTTAATAAGATAGCTTCACTCATAATGCTGAATCTCACAGCCTTTACACATCCAAGAATATTTCTTAAAATGTTAATTTTTATGCATAAATAATGACTATCTCTCTGTGGCCAAGGGTTAGCACTCAAAGATTTCTTTGAACCATACTAAGGAAGCCAAGAAACACCTGGAGTAATAGGCAAATTTGGCCTTGCAGTACAGAATGAATCAGGGCAAAAGCTAATAGACTTCTGCCAAGAGAACACACTGGTCATAGCAAACACCCTCTTTCAACAACACAAGAGAAGACTCTACACACGGACATCGCCAGATGGCCAACACTGAAATCAGATTGATTATATTCTTTGTGTCCAAAGATGGAGAAGCTCTATACAGTAGGCAAAAACAAGACCAGAAGCTGACTGTGGGTAAGATCAAGAACTCCTTATTGCCAAATTCAGACTGAAATTGAATAAAGTAGGGGAAACCACTATATCATTCAGGTATGACCTAAGTCAAATCCCTTACCATTATATAGTGTAAGTGAAAAATAGATTTAAAGGACTAGATCTGATAGACAAAGTGCCTGATGAACTATGGACGAATGTTCGTGACATTGTACAGGAGGCAGTGATCAAGACCATCCCCAAGAAAAAGAAATAGAAAAAGGCAAAATGGCTGTCTGAGGAGGCCTTACAAATAGCTGTGAAAAGAAGAGAAGTGAAAAACAAAGGAGAAAAGGAAAGATATACCCATTTGAATGCAGCGTTCCAAAGAATATCAAGGAGAGATAAGAAAGCCTTCCTCAGTGATCAGTGCAAAGAAATAGAGGAAAATAATAGAAGGGGAAAGACTAGAGATCTCGTCAAGAAAATTAAAGATACCAAGGGAACATTTCATGCATGGACTCAATAAAGGACAGAAATGTCATGGACCTAACAGAAGCAGAAGATATTAACAGGTGGCAAGAATACACAGAACTGTACAAAAAAGATCTTCATGACACAGATAATTACGATGGTGTGATCACTCACCTAGAGCCAGACATCCTAGAACGTAAAATCAAGCAGGCCTTAGAAAGCATCACTATGAACAAACCAAGTGTAGGTGATCAAATTCCAGTTCAGCTATTTCAAATCCTAATAGATGACACTGTGAAAATGCTGCACTCAGTGTGCCAACAAATTTTGAAAACTCAGCAGTGGCCACAACACTGGAAAATGTCAGTTTTCATTCCAATCCCCAAAAAAGGCAATACCAAAGAATGCTCAAACTATCGCACAATTGCACTCATCTCACATGCTAGTAAAGTAATGTTCAAAATTCTTCAAGCCAGGCTTCAGCAATACGTGAACCATGAACTTCCAGATGTTCAAGTTGGTTTTAGAAAAGGCAGAGGAACCAG
>SJYC01117749.1:0-10298 GCA_006408675.1 Madoqua kirkii
TTTGCCAACAAAGGTTTATCTAGTCAAGGCTATGGTTTTTCCAGTGGTCATGTATGGATGTGAGAGTTGGACTGTGAAGAAAGCTGAGCGCCAAAGAATTGATGCTTTTGAACTGTGGTGTTGGAGAAGATTCTTGAGAGTCCCTTGGACTGCAAGGAGATCCAACCAGTCCATCCTAAAGGAGATCAGCCCTGGGTGTTCATTGGATGGACTCATGCTGAAGCTGAAACTCCAATACTTTGGCCACCTAATGCGAAGAGCTGACTCATTTGTAAAGACCCTGATGCTGAGAAAAATTGAAGGCAGGAGGAGAAGGGGACGACAGAGGATGAGATGGCTGGATGGCATCACCGACTTGATGAACATGAGTTTGGGTAAATTCTGGGAGTTGGTGATGGACAGGGAAGGATGGTGTACTATGATTCACGGGATCACAAGAAGTCAGACACAACTGAGTGACTGAACTGGACTGAACTGAACTGATGATGCCATCAGATTTCTCTGTGCTCTTTGGTTTTGCAACAAAGTTTGATGTGGTGGGTACATTTTATTGCACTTGGATCCTTGAAGGACTGCAATGAGTAAAAAGCCAACCAACACTTAATATGATGTGTTCTCGTTGTTTTTTAGCCACTCAGCCATGTCCAGTTCTTTGTGATCCCATGGACTGCAGCACTTCAGGCTTCCCTGTCCTTCACCATTTGCCCGAGCTACTCAAACTCATGTCTATTGAGTCAGTGATGCCATCCAACCATCTTCTGGCATCCTCTTGTCCTCCTGCCTTCAATGTCTCTGAGCATCAGGGTCTTTTCTAATGAGTCAGCTCTTTGCATCAGGTGGCCAAAGTATTGGAGTTTCAGCTTCAGCATCAGCCCTTCCAATGAATATTCATGATTGATATCATTTAGGATTGACTGGTTGGATCTCCCTGCAGCCCAAGGAACTCTCAGGAGTCTTCTCCAACACCACAGTTCAAAAGCATCAATTTTTCAGCATTTAGCCTTCTTTATGGTCCAGATATCATATCTGTACATGACTACTGTAAAAACCATAGCCTTGACTAGACGGACCTTTGTTGGCAAAGTAATGTCTCTGCTTTTCAATATGGTATCTAGGTTGGTCATAACTTTCCTTCCAAGGAGTAAGCGTCTTTTAATTTTGTGGCTGCAGTCACCATCTGCAGGGATTTTGAAGCCCAGGAAAATAGTCTGTCACTGTTTTCATTGTTTCCCCATCTATTTGCCATGAACTGATGGGACTGAACTAGTCTTTTTGCTTTAAGCCATTTGTTTTGTGGGAGGTTATTTGTTATCACAGCACGATTCATGATAACCTGATGAATATAGAAATTAAGTTGTATAATTAGGGTGTGTGCATGCTAAGTCACTTCAGTCATGTCCAACTCTTTGAAACCCTGTGGACTGTAGCCCTCCAGGCTCCTCTGTTCATGGGATTCTCCAGGCAAGAATACTGGAGTGGGTTGTCATGCCCTACTCCAAGGAATCTTCCCAACCCAGGCATCAAACCCAGGACTCAGGTTTCCTGCTTTGGCAGGTGGGTTCTTTACCACTAGCACCATCTGGGAAAGCCATAATTAGGGTAGTGCACCAAAATAAATAAATAGCATTGGCTTAGAGATCAAGTCATGACTGGCAAGGAAACTGTTAATGGAGGCATAAAGAATTGCACTTCATTTTATTCTGTGGCAAATCATTTAGTAAATCCTCACCTGAAATAAATCGGAAGCATAACCTTCTGATGCATTTAAGAAACTCAAGGTCTTGGGAACAGGTAGGAAGATTGAGTACTAGTAGCATATGTTGCTTGCTTTAGGCAGTATTTGATGAGGTACCAAGTCTGAGTCCCTAAGAGAGTACCCAAGCCTAAAATCTCCTACAAATCCGTGAAGGACAATGTGAAAAACCTTTGCTGTTTTATGCAACCGAAATTTGGGACATATTTGGTAGCACAACAAAACCGTCATTATCCTGACTAAAATGTAGTTCAATTAACCTCATTTTACAAATGAAAAAGCTGAAAGAGATTTGGTGAATATCTCAACATTCCAATGTTCCAATTAAAAGCAGGAAAGCTGACACAAACCAGTGTGTTTAGTTACAGTGAACCAGTGAGTGTCTTCTTTGACATTAAACAGGATATCTTTCAAATAAAGAAATCTTTCTCTTTTAAATCCCATCACAGCTTTACACAAATGGAATAAAAGTCCTTTGGTCCCCAAAGATTTTCACCAGAGGAGACGTAGGGCTTGGTCAAGAAGATAAGAACAGGAGGTCATAGTCTAATATTTCAGTTCAAGAAGGAAGATGAAACAAAAACTCCTATGTCACACATAGGAAATGCACCCTCACTAATACTTCGGAAATGAACATCTGAAAATGGGAAAGTAACACTGAAAGGGTGGGGGCTTCACATACAAGAAACAAACATTCAAGATTAAATATAAACCTTGTATTTGGCAATCAGCATCTCAGACTTTGCTGTGTGTTTCAAAAGAACTTGTGTTTCTCCATGTTTTCATGGTTTACATTCTACTGAGTAAAACCATGACAAATGTTTGAAGTTAAATGAATAGGAATGTTTGATAACTGACAGGCACGTGATAAATTGCTCAACATTGTTAATCACTGGAGAAATGTGAATCAGAACCGCAATGAGATATCATTGAACCATTTGCAATGACAAGGATGAACTTAGTGAATTTGGACTTACTGAACTTGGTAAATAACATGGACTTATGCTTGGCAAAATAAGTCCGACAGAGAAAGACTGACGCTATATTTTACTTATGTGTAGAATCTAAAAAATAAAACAAATAAATGAAAATTGAAAATTGAAATGAAACAGACTCAAAGATGTAGAGATCAAACTAGTGATTACCAGTTGGGAGAAAGAAGGGCAGAGGAGCAAAACAGGTGTAGAGGATTAAGAGACAGGAACTATTATGTGTAAAATTAATAAGCTACAAAGATATATTGTCCAGCATAGAAATATAGCCAATATTTTATAACTTTGAATGAAGTATAAGCTATAAAAACACTAAATCACTATGCTATAGACCTGAAACATATAATTTTGAAATCCACTGTAGTTCAATAAAAGAGAATATTTTGTGACACAAGAAAACTGTATGAAATGTAAATATTAATGTTCATAAATAAAGCTTTTTTGGAACACAGCTGTGCCCATTCATCTGCTGTCAGCTATGATTTTTTTTTTTTCACAGCAGGTTAAGAGTTAGAACAGAAACCATAAAGACCAAAAGGCTGAGAATATTTAATAACTAGCTCTTTACAGAGGAAGTTTGCCAACACTTGATGTAAACTACGTAACTTCACTACTTAAAAATGATAAGAGAGGTTATGAGTTATATAGAACTCAAAAGATTTTTGCTTAGAAATCAGGGGGAAAAAGAAAACATATGCAACAAACATTATCTCCATAAAAAAGATTTATAAAAAGGATCAAAGATTCAGAATAAAAAAATCAAGAGTGAACCAATTCCTCTACACACTGATAGCTTTGCCCAAGTCACTTTATATTTCTTTCACTCATCCAATTAAAACTTTACTGAATGCCGACTCTGTGCCTGGCAGAGTAAAGACATGGAGAATGAAAAAGTGGAAATGTTAGTTAGTCACATCTGTCTCTTTGCAACCCCATGAACTGTAGCCCACTAGGCTCCTCTGTCCATGGAATTCTCCAGTCAAGAATACTGAAATGGATTGCCATGCCTGTCTCTGTGGGATTTTCCCAATCCAGGAATCGAACCCAAATCTCCTATAATGCAGGCAGATTCTTTAGTCTGAGCCACCAGACAAGCCCAGAGAACACTATAGTGGAAAAAAAAAAAAGTACCCAACCCTCATAAAATCTAAGGTTTGTTGTAAGGGTTAAATACAACTAAGAGCTATAAGGCACTCTGTGAAATTTAAAGCAGTATATGTAATTATTCACATATTTTGAAGCTACTGGTAGAGAGGATTTTTGTCTTAGAGCTTAACCAGATCTTGCAAACTTAGAAGACTTAGAATCGTTCTGCTGATTTTTACTAAGCGAGAGCTCTTGATTCTGCTCTTACCTTAATGTCATCTCAACTATGCATTTCCCATTTTTAAATAACATGCTATTTATCTAGCATTTGATTCAACCATATTATTCTATTTACCACGCACATAGGATGCAATTTAAAAGCCTAACCCAGTAACAGTGCTGGTCATAATTGGCTCCTTGTTTGTCTTTTGATAGACTAAAGAGTGGATTTTGTTTGAGAGAAAAGTTGTCAAGAAAGCAAATAAACAGCTAATGCATGTGGTCTTTTATAGATGGTACATTTCATCATCATGCAATAACTGCTGAGTAAACATTTTTAAATAAGAAGTACTTAGATTTTATACTAAAGTTTTTGATAAGAGTAATTGGAAAAAACTAAGCCTATATTTTCTGACACAGAAATATTTATTAAGTACTATTGCCAAAAATATATCTATTTTACATTAATGATTTTTTTAATTATTCAATAAGAAATAGCATAATGGTGAAATGTACTTCAAATATTATTAAGTTATTTTGCCTTCTTTATCAAATTAATCAACATAAAAATATATCAAGTTGATTTTCTAAATGAAATTATTATTCTTTTCAAACATTTCCATATTTTGAAGTGAGTTTGTAATATTCATGTTACCCACAGCTCATCTTTTGTTTGCAAGTATAGAGAAACTGGAAATTACTACTTATAATAAAATTTACATGACTAAATAATTGTTCACTCCTAACGTTTTTATTTTCCCCTTTTATATGAAAAGGAATAAGCCACTGATGTTTTCAGTGATTTTACAAACTTAAATAAAAAGTCATTTCATTTCTCTCTTCATATTATTTTCCCACTTAACCTCACACTTGACTAACTTGACTAACATCTCACTTCACTCTTTATTAAAACTACACCATGCATGCATGCACACATGCTAAGTTACTTCAGTCATGTCTGTCTGTCTCTTTGCCACCCCATGGACTATAGCCTGCCAGCTCCTCTGTCCATGGGATCTCCAGGCAAGAATACTGGAGTGGGTCACCTGTGCCCTCCTCCCGGGGATCTTCCCCACCCCAGGGATTGAAACTGGGTCTCCAACATCTTTTGCATTGGCAGGCAGGTTCTTTACAACTGGGAAGTACCATACCACTGATTCTCTTTAAATAATCATCACACAAACACAAACAGATCTGGGAGGAGTTAAATGGCTAGGAATTCAAGAATTCATTCATATTTTAGAGCTAAATTTTAGGAAAGCAATCGTTTAAACTAACATAAAAGTAAAGGACATTTATATGTCATCAAGACTTAAATCACACTCTTCAGATTCCACCATTTTTAAGAACACCCTTAACTTCTGGTAAAGAAGTAACCTTAGTAAGGCAACAGTTCAGCTTCCATTCCCCTAAATGCCTGAAATGCAAACAGGAAGTTCTGCATACATACGGGAAAAAGTAACTGTGCATATTGCAAAAGGACTCAAACAAATTATGATTGTACATCATAGTGTGTTTTATGCCGTGTTGCACCAGATAACATCATTAAAGTGTATTCATTGTAAGTTCTCCTTTATTCCCCAGTCACTCACTCAGATCTTTAAATCTTCTATGATAGCTCCTAAACTTTCTTGGGTCATGCTTCTAGTTGAGAAGCTGATGAAAAATACAAACTCTTTCCCACAGAAAAGACATAGGGCTTCCATGGTAGCTCAGTCCCGCCCACAGTGCAGGACACCTGGGTTCTATCCTGGGGTTGGAAAGATCCCTTGGAGAAGGGAATGGCTTTCCACTTCACTATTCTTGCCTGGAGAATCCCATGGACGGAGGAGCTTGGTGGGGTATGGTTTATGGGGTTGCAAAGAGTCAGACGCAACTGGGTGACTTCCACTATATGTATATTTACACTCATAAAAGGCACAATACTTTTCAGTACATTCATGGATCTCACCAACGCTACTGGCTCCACTGAATTACATACACCTGAAAGAATTCCATTCCTTGGCTTCATTTTAAATACATCATTAAGGTCTATAAGAAACTGCAAGTAAATGCCTCTGCTCATATTCTGCTTTGTCTCCTTTTTCAGTAACTGAATTATTTGAACAGAACAGCAGGGTGGAGTCCGTGCCTGATAACAGGAAAGGAAATGAAGAAGCTGTCATTCTGGAATTTTTCCATGACCTGGGGGAACTAGTGTAGAACCAATCAATTGGCTTTTGGCCAATTTGTATCCGAACTGAACCTCAAGCTCAGGCATTCTTTTTCAGGGACAAAATAATGCTGCATAATTCCTGTACTATCCCACTCTAATAATTTTCAGACTAGGAGCAAAAGTTAATGAGGTATTTCTCCCTTTAAGACTAGAATAACACAGAATCCCAAACAGGAAAGAATCCACCTGCAATGTAGGAGACCTGGATTTGATCCCTGGGTTGGGAAGATCCTCTGGAGAAAGGAATGGCTACCCACTCCAGTATTCTTGCTGGAGAATTCCATGGACACAAGAGCCTGGTGGGCTATAGTTCACGGGGTGGCAAAGAGTCGGAAATAACTGAGCAACTAACTAAAGGGTAAAGGAGGCAGAGGAATTATACAAAAACAATTCTTGTAGCATTGGAATATCCCACCCACTTCCCTCCGGAACGACTGTTCCCTCCCCAGGCATGTATTGTGATTCACCCTTTGACCTTAGACCTACCCCCTACAACAGGGCTTGATGACGCCCTGCTTCTCTTAAAATGTATCCTTTTGTGATAAACTGATAAGAGAGGGTCAGATAGCCATATACGGACTATGTATCTATCTAATTCATTATTAACACTAATACTGGGAACTTACATTTGGCAGAGCAGGGTGTTTTGGGTAAGATGAGATTTCTGGCATTTTTTATCTACCCGATGAGCGCTTGCTCCTGCCAGCTGTGCCTGAGTATCTTCATTCACCTACAGAAGGTGTTATAACTGTTGGTTGGTGATTTCTGTCAGTGCCAAGAATAAATCTATAAAACATGGAAGAAGTCTGGGGTGCTTTCTCTTTTGAGAAAATAGATAAATGTTGCCTTCTCAAATGTAAAAGAAATGTTGAGCTCCTACATCTTACTGTTTTTAAGATTTCCTTCATGTGCCTCTCTTCTTTTAACTTTATTTTTTAATTTTTTAAATCTTTTTCTAAATTTATTTTTAATTGGAGGATAATGTCTTTGCAATTGTTGTGTTTGTTTCTGCCACATAACAATGTGAATCAGCCATAAGAATACATATATCCCCTTGCTCTTGAGCTTCCCTCCAATCCCCAACCCTTCATCCCAGCCCTCTAGGTCATCACAGAACACCAAGCTGAGCTCCTTGTGCTACCCAGCAGCTTTCCACTAGCTACCTATCTTACACATGGTAGTATATAGCATTCTGGAGAAGGCAATGGCACCCCACTCCAGTACTCTTGCCTGGAAAATCCATGGACGGAGGAGCCTGGTGGGCTGTAGTCCATGGGGTTGCTAAAAGTCGGGCACGACTGAGCGACTTTACTTTCACTTTTCACTTTCATGCATTGGAGAAGGAAATGGCAACAGTGTTCTTGCCTGGAGAATCCCAGGGACAGGGGAGCCTGGTGGGCTGCCGTCTATGGAGTCGCACAGAGTCGGACACGACTGAAGCGACTTAGCAGTAGCAGCAGCAGGATATAGTATATACAGGTCAATGCTACTCTCTCAGTTTGTACCACCGTCTCCTTCCCACACTATGTGTCTCATTTTACAGTACATCAGAAGGTATTTCCATTTCATTTGTTGTTTTAATAATACCACTCGAGTCAGTTTCTCTGTTTCCCTTTGCTGACGACTCCATCTCCTCTCTGCCTTCTCATCAAACAGCACTGAGTTCTTTCAATATATAATGGTTCTTCAGCTCAAGTCACTCTCTGTATCTGTGATGACTGCAGGACACTTCCCAAAAGGTGAGGTAATTAAATCTTGCCTCTGCCCCTTTCAGGATTCAGGAAAAACATGACCCAAGTCACACAAAACCCCAGAGATCTCTCTAAAGCTGCCTGCCAGAAGTCATCAGCATCATCGCTGTTGAATTCTTAGTATCTATCATCACATCAAGTGGACAAGAACAATACCACTGCAGCTGCAGAATCAAAACACACCCCTAGCGTTTTTTGTTATTGTTTAAAAATAGTAAAATGGAAAAAAAAGAAAAAGACTGTGCACAATATAATTTCTCAGGGAGAAGGGAAGTTTGAGAAGGACCCAGTACTCTAGCTGTGCAGCAGCCCCCTCATACAGTTCTTTTTGTCTGTTTAAATAAACTTTGAAAAGGATAATTTATAAACTTTACCTTTCGGTTCACACCTACCACCTCACCTTTCTGACCACACCCGTTCCTTTCTCCTCCCCTTCACTGCTCCCTAGTCTTCAAGCTCAGTGTCTAATCAAGCAATGAAACCTAGATGTTCTTCTTTGAATTATTTCACTTGACTGGGAGAGCGTAAGTGCCAATTAGTACATGATTTCTAAGTGCCTCCTATCTGGTATTCTCTCCCCCCCCACCAAATACAAATTCTCAAGAAAATTAAATGAGAAGAGAATTTAAAACATTTAAAAATAGGAATCTTTATTTAAGATTTTCTATATGCTAGCATGTGAGAACAAGTGTGACATTGGTTTTGTTAATTTAAGGCAAAGTAAAAGTGTAAGCAAACCCTTTCAGACAAACTGATAAACAATTTTGTTTTTATTTTATAAATTAGCTTTTATTTTATTATTTCAATAGTTTCAAAAATTGTAAGAAACTTGATTTTCACACTCCAAGATTGATAGCCTGAAGTTTGATAGCCTGGTTCTTATGAATTAAATAAATTTCATAATTCTTCATCACTTCTTCATTCTTCATTGCCTAATTTTATTTAGGCTTCTCTGCACTTATAATAGCAGCTATTAGTGGAATGAATTTATTTTTCATGTTTAGTTTATTTATTTCCCATCAGTTCATAACAATCAGTAATAGAATTCCTAGCAACAACTGTCATAGATATACAGGTGTTTTTTTTTCTTTTGAGTAAATTTCTACCAGCACTATTGTGTGACCTATGCTAAAAATTCATTGATAGTTCATTTATGCTTTAGACATAAGCTATTTGTGAAGCATGCCAGAGAATAAAAACACCAATTCATGTCTTCAGCATCAAATTAAGGACTTCATGAAAAGTTCTCTTTTTCCAGCATAGATTTTATCACCTGACCGAGTCAAATTTTCCTTCCAGATTTTCCTTGGAGAGCAATGATGTCCATTTTACAAGAATTATTATAAGTGTGTCAAGTATAGATGCTGAAGATTCAGTAAATAAGTCCATTAATCTACCTTGAAGAAATAGTCCAAATTCTCAACTGAAAAAAATAATGCCTATGTGGACCTAATGTGCTAAAGTGTACTGTAAAGTGAAAGTGTTAGTCGCTCAGTTATGTCTAACTCTTTGAGACGCCATGGACTGGAGCCTGCCAGGTTCCTCTGGTCTATGAAATTTTCCAGGCAAGAATACTGGAGGATATATAGACATTCCCTTCTCCAGGGGATCTTTCCAACCCAGGGAACTCAGGTCTCCCGCATTACAGGCAGACTCTTTACCATCTGAGCCAGGAATCTCTATTTTTGCCAATATCTGAAGTATTTTTCCTCAACATTTCAGAGAGCTGGTGAAACAATTTTCTTCCACCTGCCCCCACTCACCTGCATCCTCCTGCTTGAATTCTTGCCACAGAGGAAGGGCTTTTTCAGAATCAGAATGCGCACTTGGTTCCACTCTTTGCTGTTTACCCTGCCCATTGTATCCGAAAAGATTTCCCAGAAAACTAAGAGGCTAAGACTAAAGAAATTCAGGGAAAAAAAAAAAAAGAGAGAGTCCTAAGGACTTGGTAAGGAGTATACATGACATCTGTACCCAGCTTCTGAAACTGAGCAGCATCAAAAACTGCCTGGGGGCTTAGAGCCCATAAACTTAGTCTAATTTTGGGGCCAGTCCCACTGAAAGTGAGTGGTAGAGAAGTGAAGGGAGATTCACAACTTTGTGACAGATGATTTGAATGACGGTGAGAGCACAGTAGGGAAGAGAGAGAGAACCACAAGGTCATCTCCTCCTCTACAGGGCACAGGATCAACGCCCTGGAGAAACTGATGTGGCTGCTCAGTGGTAAAAATCTGCCTTCAGTGCAGGAGACCCGGGTTTACTCCTCAGGTCAGGAAGATCCC
>SJYC01117751.1:0-36407 GCA_006408675.1 Madoqua kirkii
CTCAATCTTAAAAGAAATCAACCCCTGAATATTCATTGGAAGGATGGTGCCAAAGCTCCAATACTTTGGCTACCTGATATAAAGAGCCAACTCATTGGAAAAGACCTTGATGATGGGAAAGATTGAAGGCAGAAAGAGAAGAGGGTGAAAGAGAATGAGACGGTTGGATGGCATCACTGACTTAACGGACATGAGTTTGAGCAAATTCAGGGAGATAGTGAAGGACAGCCTCTGCAGTCCACGGGGTCGAAAAGAGTCAGACATGACTAAGCAACTGAACAACAACAAAAAAATGTGTCTCAAAGAACTATAAAAACAACATGGAAAAATGAGGTTATATAACAAGCACAAATAAACCTTCAATTTTGATGATACTTGTTTGAACGAAAAATGTAAAAGTCAAATGGCATTTATTTAAAAAGACGAAAACGTTAGAGTATAAGGTTGCAACTTAAACTGACCTGTTTGCTTGCGAATAACATGGAATATTATACACTGGTCTCTTGAGTTGCTTATCATTCAGGACAATCCATAGATATTTTCAACTCACAGAAAATCCTGATTGTACAAAACCATGGAGAAAAAATTGTACACATCATCTCTATTAATACAGAGAAAACATCTCTATTAGAATTATTCTGACAAGTTTCAATTTCACTAGAATCTCCTAGAGTCAATATACTGGTATCAAGAGGAATGTATCAAATAATTCAAGCCCAGCAGGCATCTTTCAGATTCTGATATGATCTATGTTGTACTTATAATTCCTACTAACATTCTATGGGACAAAAACCAATTCAAATCTGGAACAATATTGCATACTCAGCGGTCCTTAATTAACCTGGCTAGAGTCGGACACAACTGAAGTGACTTAGCAGCAGCAGCAGCAGCCCTTAACTAGCCAGAATTTCACTGATGCTACTTATTACATCTGAGAGGGTCCCTGGCAAGATTAAATAAGAGGAGTATGCAAAGCAACTTTAGCATCATGCCCAGCACAAAAATACAGGTTCACTTCCCTGGAAGAACCCAAACTAAGGAACTGTGCCTCCATTGTAATAGTATACATTTACTTAGCAATCTGTAATTTTCAAAGTTCATCCATCATTCAAATGCAAAGTAGGAAGGAGACAGGTCAACGTATGTTTTCAATTATCTTTGAATTTAAAGGATTTTGTTTCAAGGCACCTTTCCCTGGCCCAGCATTTAATTTGTAAGAAGGTAACCAGACATGATAAAATCAGTTCAGCTAATCTTTAAAAATAAAGACATAAAAATTCTCTATGGGCAAGAGCTATCAAACTTCTTTTTGAAAGCAAGGTCCCCCTCCCTCTTCAAGTTCAAGCTTATTAGATGTTATGTTAAACACAGTGTTGAAAGCAGGGCTGGTCTGGCTGAAGCAGGCTCTAAAACCGCCAGCAGCCCTCCTCTCACTGGGCTGTCCCTCTGCAAAACTTGTGAACACACCTTTAAAAGACCCTTTCATTCTATGAATGTGGAAACGAAGGCACAGAGAGGTCCAGAACCTTGATGAAGGTTCTGGAATCCCATAAAGCCAACCCTAGGAAGACTCTTTCTACCTCATCCTAGTTGCCTGCTCAGACTTAAGACCGCAGTCTGAGTTCTCAGGACCAAAGGCTGACATTTCTTACACATAATGCTGAATCCATAAATGCTGAAACTATATAAATCTAAGACAGGCAGCTGTAACTGTAAATAAATTTAACCGCTTCCACTTCACAAAGGTGAGATGGAAGAATATTAGCAATCAGCCTTCTTTTAAGGGGATAAAAATAGCATTCCCTGGCTGCCAAAGAATTAAAACCTACTCATAGGGGAATTTATCAGTTTCTAGAACAAAGACAAAGGACATCAAAGGACCACCTTCCAGACTATAAGAGAGGTACAGGGTAAGTAGGCCTATTACTGCTAGATACGTGGAGGATCTGATAACAAAGATTGCTCCTTGATTACCCATAGACACTCACCCATAGACACTTCCCTCTTGTTTTCTTTTTTTAACATTTATTTATTTGGCTGCTCAGGTCTTGGTTGTGGCATGTGAGATATTTTTAGCTGTGGCATGTGGGATCTAGTTCCCTGACCAGGGATAGAACCTGAGCCCTCTGTATTGGGAGCATGGAATCTTAGCCCCTGGACTACCAGAGAAGTTTCTCCCCCTTCTTTCTTAATTACACAACTCTCATTTTATGCAAGGTGGTCCCAGCTAAGAGATTAAATTTCCTAACTTCCCCTGCAGATACTTATAACTCGATGACTAAGTTCTAGTCAATGAAATTTAAGTAATCATTGGACAGAACTTCTAGGAAAGCCTTTAAAGGAGTATGGCTTTTTGCCAGTTTTTTTCCTTTCTATAACCTGGAACTTGGTTAGATGTGATAGCTGAAGTTCCAGCAGCTATTTTGTTATTTTGAGGATGTAAGCCTCACACTGAAAATGACAGAACAGGAAGAGGAAAAAAAAAAAAAAACACCTCAGTCCCTGGTAATTTCATAAAGAAGCCATCAAAACGGCCCTATACTACTGTCCCTCTAGGTTTGTGTGTATGTGTGTGAAGGAATAAATCCTTATAATTTTTAAAATCAATACTCGAAGCTAAACACAGAAGTGAAGTGAGGTCGCTCAGTCCTGCCTGACTCTTTGTGACCCCACGGCCTGTCGCCTGCACCAAGCTCCTCCATCCATGGGATTTTCTAGGCAAGAGTACTGCAGTGGGTTGCCGTTTCCTTCTCCAGGGAATCTTCTTGACCCAGGGATCAAACCCAGGTCTCCCACATTGTAGACAGACACTTTACCGTCTGAGCCACCAGGCAAGTCCCAAGAAGCCAGACACAATCCCTAACCAATATTGACCTTGGACTCAGAAGCAGAAGCTACAGAATCCATGCAGAGATAGGTCAGGAACGTGATGATTCTGGGAAAGGAACAAGTTTATCACATGCCCTCCCTTACCCCTAGGCAGATTTTCAAGAAGAATTCCAGAGGAGGTCAGTGGAGCTCAAGTACCCACAAGTCAGATGACCAGTAGTTGAACTTATCAAAGTCTGACAGGAAAAGTACATAAGTCTGTGAAAGCGGGGGGTGCCAGGGTGACCAGGGTGTGGACCTGCATCACTTTATCCTCCACATCTGGCCAGGAGAGGGCCCCATTTTTACCTCTTCCAGGTTGCAGAACTCCTGACGCAGGGCCAGCTTCAGATCAGCGCAGTCTCTCCCGCATCTCAGTGCTACCAGACACTCCTTGGTCAAATGTGGGACCTGATCGGAGGACACAGGTTCTGAGCAGAGAAGTCCGAGGGCACTCCGTGCTCCTGCTCTGCCTGACAAGGCAGCCATAGGAGAGGGCCCCATTTTTCCTCTTCCAGGTTGCAGAACTCCTGACGCAGGGCCAGCTTCAGATCAGCGCAGTCTCTCCCGCATCTCAGTGCTACCAGACACTCCTTGGTCAAATGTGGGACCTGATCGGAGGACACAGGTTCTGAGCAGAGAAGTCCGAGGGCACTCCGTGCTCCTGCTCTGCCTGACAAGGCAGCCAGAGCTCCGTCACTCTGTCCACAGTGCCACCTGATGGCGATCTCTGTGGTTTCAGGAATCCACTTGTTACAGCTAAACAAGGTGCTTTAAAGGGGGCTCTCTGGTACGCCTTACTTGTTCAGCTATTTCCATACTGTACAATCTCAGGTGGGGCATTTTCTTTCTTTAAGCCTCAGTGTTCTCATCTGAAGAATGGACACAAGAATAGTAGCCACCTTAAAGGGTGGGACCTGATGAGGGCAGTGATGGGGATTAAACAGATTAACCTTTATAAAACAGAACAGTGCTTAGCATATCGCTAGTGCTCAGTAGACATCAGTCACTAATATCATTGAGTCATTTTTGTTTCTTTAAAAAAAAGGCTATCATAAAATTTCTCCATCACATTCTCTCCCAATATCAACAGTTTTCTCGCTTCTTCACATTTCCTGGGCAGTTGGCACTCTTGTTCCCCATAAAGGGCAATCTCCTTCTGTGTATTACCTTTTTCACACCGCGATATTTTTTTCACCTGAGACCTTGGAAATAGCTCCTTCAAAGTATCACCAGTTTTCCACTCTTTCAATATTCCTTGTCTCAAGTTACACAATCATAACTATGCCATAATCATAACTCTTGAGACTGCTCGTTCCACTGGAAAAGTAGCTATTGGCAAAGACTTTAACCTTTAATATCAGAGGTCACAGCTTTACTATAATTCCACACCAGTTATCCTCCTAAGGCACACACAGATATTAAAACAAATCAATTCCACCAATGATTTGACTTTTAAAATGGATTGGAGGTTGAGAAAGACATATAAAGTAAAATAGAGTGTTAAGTGCTTGTTTTTTTTTTTTTTTTAATGGATATACCTTATAGAATAGCTCCAATAACATCTTTTGGCGAGCTCGCTCATAAGGGTCATATGGGTACAGCTTCCTTCCAGGGTAAGCGTCATCCAGGTACTCACAAGCAATGACAGATTCATAGATCAGTTGACATTTGCTGTTCTCCAGGACAGGAATTTGGCCAAAAGGATGCTTTGTAAAGTACCATTCAGGCTTATTTCTCAGGTTAATGTTGATAACTTCATGTCTTATAAAGCAAAGGGGAAACAGGACAGAACAAAAATGAGAGGATTAGGCAGACACTCATCTCCCCCCCCACCCCCGCCCCCACAAAGTTCGAAAAGACCCCATGTGAGATCTTAGTTTCTAGACCAGGGATCAAACCTGTGCCCCCTGCAGTGCAAGGACAGAGTCTTAACCATTAGATTGCCAGGGAAATCCCCAGACACTCATCTTGAGAGCAGAAACAATCAATCTATAAAATTAAAATTTGCAATAAGTTTTTTAAATTGAGGTTTGTACAAAGAAAAGTATGTAACAACATCATTCTTCTTTTCAACAGTAGGATGTGTTCGATGTTTTCTATGCCTTATCCCATTCGCTCTCTGTGATTCCCATGAGATAAACTAGGGAATCATGATGAGGTGCAAACAAGGGAAGGCAAAGAAATCATTTAACACATCTCTTCTGAGAAATAAGGCTCCTTGTGGTTCAATCTCTTGCCCAATATTACCCACCAGGAAGTAGCAATGCCAAGATGGAAGGCCAGGCAGTTTGACTCAGAGCTCACAAGCTTAACCACGGCACCACAGATTTTAGTACATTTTAAAGTCTGAAAGTACAAATCTGATATCTGGACACATTTTTTTGTTCGACACAACTGGAGGGAGGGGGATTCTACTGGCATCTAATGGGCAGAGGCCAGGGACGCTGCAAGATATCCAACAACACACAGGACAGCTCCTCCTCCTCACCAAACACACAAGGCCAAGAACCATCTGCCCCAAATGTCAGCAGCGCCGAGGGTGAGAAACTCTGCCCTAAAGAAGGACTTCATCAGTTCTCAAGCTGCCATTTCATCACTTGGGTAAAACATCAATCTATTGTTAGTTTTCTTTTTTAAAAAAGTAACCTTTGGGCCAACTAGAATTGAGAAGAGGGAATAACCTGGAAAAAAGCCATAGACACTCCACAGAGCAGAATTATATGGATATTTTTTAAAGTCTCTGTAATAGTCTCTGCATCTCATAACACAAAACTCCGAAGTCATCCCCTAATGATACACATTGGAGGCTGAAGTAACACTTTAGCTTTGAGCTGGCTCATGCAGCCTCCCCAATTCCAGTAAAGTTGTTCTGCCTTCAAAATCCAGACCTCCTTTACAGGAGTTAGTCTTGCCAAATTACTTCTATG
This sequence comes from Madoqua kirkii, assembly GCA_006408675.1. Taxonomy (NCBI): domain Eukaryota; kingdom Metazoa; phylum Chordata; class Mammalia; order Artiodactyla; family Bovidae; genus Madoqua; species Madoqua kirkii. The sequence continues at coordinate 5,799 of SJYC01117751.1, forward strand.
ACCAATGTGCACCCATTTTTCAGGTGTGTGGGGAACGTCTTGATAGCAGTCTTTTCTGTTTCTTTGGAACTATTTGCTCATTCATTCAAAAAATAGTTTTAAGTGCCTATTACTGGCAAGGTTCTCTTCTAGCCCTTGAATAAGAAAGACAAAGTCTCTGCCTTCAGGAACATACATTTGTGTGTGTGCGCCAGAGAGAGAGAGAGAGAGAGAGAGAGAGTGATAGTGTGTGTGGGTGTGTGTGGGTGTGTGTGTGTGTGTGTGGGTGTTGGGGGAGGGGCAATGGAAGGGAGGCTGGGGGTGGGGTCTGGGCTGCGTTTCACAGGGCTGTCAGAGAAGGCCTCGGTAGCCTCCGCGGTCCGCTCTTTCACAAATTTTAGGGAAGAAACCCAGCTCACCAGAGCCATCATTCAGTTTGCTCCCAGTGGGCCTAACAGTTTCCTGCAGAGACCTGATTCTGCATTTCAGGATGGCCCACTCAAGAACCCACCTGCCCCCTGCTAACCGTTTATTGACTTCGTCTCAGAAGAAAGTGACAGACAGCCTGTGACACCCAAGCAGGGCGCCCCAGATGGTGAACGTTCCGAGCGCCTAGGGGCCTCCCGCCGCTCACCTGATGCCTTTGGCCCGGAGGACCAGGCGCGTCCTGTGCGCGTAGGGACAGAACCTCATGCTGTAGAGGCGGATTACGCCTTCAGGGACCGGCCCTGGGGGGGTGCTCCCTGCGGATGGAGGGGGACGGGGAGGCGGGTCAGCCCTGTGTGGAGAGGGCTCACTCGCCTTCCCAGGACCCCACGAGGGCCGCGGTCCTCCTCCTCCCGGGCCCCAGAGAGGACACTATTTTTTTTTTTTTTTTTGCACGTGGCTTTTTTTGCGGAGGAACCGCGATTCTCCTCGCCGCCGCGCTGGTGTGCGAGCCAAGGGCCAGCAACCGCCTCTCCAGAGCCAACATCCAGCCAGCCGGCACCCCCAGCCCGCGGACAGCTGTCAAGAGGACTCACCTTTCCCCAAGGTCCTGGTCGCGTCGTCACTCATGCTCTCCCGGCGTCTGCGCAACGACCAACGCTCACAGTCTTTGCCGTGAGGCTTGCTGACGCCGGCGCAGGGTCCAAGGACAGCAGCGTTCCGGCGCGCCCCGCTGGCCCCAAATACAACTTTGGAGCAACAGGGCCGCGGCGGGCTCGTAGGGAAGTGATCCAGGACGGCAGCTAAGATAATTCAACCTGAAGAGACAGAGCCCCAGACTCAGAAGCCAGCGTAGCCGGAGTGGGAAAAACAAACCTGCGAAGTACCCCTCGCTTTGAACTCACATCCTGCGCGGTCTTTTCTCTGCATCAAGAATCTGTGAAGAACAGGCATGTGAATTCCCCTTATTCCAAGGGAATTTAATACAAATTGACCAGGGTGACACTAACGTTTTCTTTCTCATTCTAAGCCCTCCCTCCTGGCCATACTCTGTACATGAGTGTACTTTATCTTAAAATAAGGCCAAGGATTTCCCTGGTGACTCAGTGGGACAGGACTTGGATCTCTGATCAGGGAAGATCCCATATGCCCAGAAGCAACTGAGCCCATGTGCCACAGCTATTAAGCCTGTGCTCTAGCGCCTGGGAACCACAACTACTGAGTCCATGTGCCCTAGAGCCTGTGCTTGGCAAGGAGAGGCCACAGAGCTGAGAAGCCCAGGCACAGCAACTAAAGAGTAACCCCCCGCTTGCCATCTATGCAGCAGTGAAGACAGCACAGCCTAAATAAATAAATAAATAAATTATAAAATAAGGCCAAACTTTTTCATCATCTAGCAGATAAGAAGAAAAACTTACTGTTAAGATCTTGCACAACCCTAAAGTGTCTCTTTTATGTCCTCACTACTCTAGTTCAGCCTTATTTATGAGATTTTACTCAAGCTATGAAACTGGTAATGAATAGGAAACCAGATATCTAGAGGCAGAGACAAATCTGTGCACTCTCTTCAACTCCCAGTATACATTTTAAAGCAAACCCTTTTTAATTACTGAGGACATACTGCTAACAGCTCAGCAATACAGAGATCACTTGGATAGCTCTTCCATCTACATGAGATAAAGGGGGTAACTAGCCTTTGCTCTGACCCTAAATCACTGCAGATGGTGATTGCAGCCATGAAATTAAAAGACGCTTGCTTACTCCTTGGAAGGAAAGTTATCACCAACCTAGACAGCATATTAAAAAGCAGAGACATTACTTTGTCAATAAAAGTCCATCTAGGCTATGGATTTTCCAGTAGTCATGTATGCATGTGAGAGTTGCACTATAAAGACAGCTGAGCGCCAAAGAATTGATGCTTCTGAACTGTGGTGTTGGAGCAGACTCTTGAGAGCCTCTTGGACTGCAAGGAGATCAAAACAGTCAATCCTAAAGGATATCAGTCCTGAATATTCATTGGAATGACTAATGCTAAACTGCAACTCCAATACTTTGGCCACCTGATGGGAAGAGCTGACTCATTTGAAAAGACTCTGATGCTGGGAAAGATTGAGGGCAGGAGAAGGGGATGACAGAAGATGAGATGGCTGGATGGCATCACCGACTTAATGGACATAAGTTTGAGTAAACTCTGGGAGTTGGTGATGGACAGGGAGGTCTGGCATGCTGCAGTCCATGGGGTCACAAAGAGCCAGACACGACTGAGCAACTGAACTGAAATGAACTGACCGGTGCGTAAAAAACAGTCAAGATACCTATGTCACGTGAGAGCTTCTGGTAGACAAGGAAATGACTCCTGATCAAGTAAATGTGACATTCACATAAAGGAAGTATAGTATTTCAAATAGTTGACTCATATAAACAGATTCTAAAGGGAAAGGCCATATGAGGAACGTGAAACTCTCTAAACTCAATTATACTAACATGTATTTAATGCTTTATGTGTATTAACTCACTAATTCTTAAAATAATCCTACAAGGATTCTCTTCTTACCTCATTTTAAAGGAAAGGTAAACAGAGGCTAGCAGGGTTAAGTCACTTGTCAAAAGCCTGATAACTAGTAAGAGGTGGAAGGAGGTTTATGAAGCCTGAGGTTTATTTCCCCAGGGCAAGTCACTCCATCTAGAATCTTAATCTAAACCAGAGATGGGCAAACTTTTTCTGTTAAGGTCAAAACAGTAAACATTTTAGGCTTCTCAAGCCATCTTGTCTCAGCTACTCAACTCTACCCTCATAAGGTGAAAATAGCCATATATAATATGTAAATAAATGGGCATGGCTATGTTCCAATAAACCACTATTTATGAATAGTAAATCTGAATTTCATATACAGGTATATTTTAACAGACTACTTTTTAGAGCAAGTTCACAGAAAAATTTAGCAGAATATAGAGGTTCCCAACCAACCTGTCCCCACACATGCATAGCCTCCCCATCAACATCCTGCATCAGGGTGGTACACTTCTTATAATCAATGGATCTATATTGAAACATCATTATCACCCAACATCTAGTTTGCATTAGGACTCACTCTTGGTGAATTCCACATAGTGTTCACATATTACAAATTATACTTCTTCACTTAAATATTTTCCCCTAACTATTCTTAGCTCTTAAAGAAATGTGCAGTGGGCTTGACCTGACCCACTGGCTTTAGTTTGCCCATCCCTGGTATACACTGATGATGACTGGAATAGCAACCAAACTGAGGATTCCATTTGAAAAGTAAAAGGTTCCTGGGTCCATCTTTCTACTACACTAGAGGAGAATGTATTTTCATGTTGTGTCTCCTTATTGTCACCTTTTCAATAAAACCAACTCTGAGAGCTGGTAAATATTGTTTATTAAAAATACAGCTGACCCTTGAACAACTAGAGATTTCAGAGCACTGGTCCACCACTGTCAGCCCTTCACATCTGTGCTTCTGTACCTGCAGATTCAACCAACTGCAGACCATGTAGTACTGTAGTATATATTCGTGAAAAACATCCATGTATACATGGACCCTTGCAAATCAAACCCATGTCGTTCAAGGGTCAACTGTATACTTGTATTACTATATGGGGAGTTGTGGGGCGAAGGTCTATTTGATGTAGTCAGGGGAGAATGGACAAAGGGGTGGAATGTTTTACCTCTGAAGGGAAGGAATATTATGTCAAGGTTCTCACTTGGCACTGTATTCAAACCCTGACCTTGGCACTTAGGCAAGCTATCTGACCTCTTGGATCTTCATCTTCCTCACCTGTAAAATGAGAACACTAAGTACCTACTCAATGGGTTTTGAGTATTAAATGCAATTGTTCAGGTGGCTATCCTCAGTACAGTAAGAGTTTAGTTTACTTCAAAATTAATGATTAATCCTAGTGAATAAAGACACATTTTTAATAGTATAGTACATTCTGATTTTATATCCAGAAAGATAATGCACTATAATTGAGCTTTGCCTTGCACATCAGAATTAAAGTTCAACTCAGAATGCTTATTTCACCAGTTACCTATTTAACAACAGTTGAATGGGCTGAATGCTGCAGGTTACATTTCAGTTTTTAATTTTTACCACTGAACAATATGGTTACCCTAGAAAGATTTTAATTGTGACATATAAGTTTAACCCTATTTTCTCTTTGAGACTCAGTAAGTACCACTTGGAAATCCTCTTTGCAAATTTCTCTCGTTTGTTATTATATCATGTTTATACCTCTATTATACTGAGTCACTCAAGCAAGGAATAAATGGTAATTGGGCCTCATTAAACCTACTCCAAATTGGTTTCTAGAGACCTGAAATATGATGGAATCTGTTTTGAAAATCTGGAGATCTTCAGTCCTGGGTGAAGATGTCCTAAGCTTTCTAGGAAAAAAAGCACCACAGAAATAATCTTTTCACTCTATTTATAAAGAGTCTCTGTTTTGAGGAGAGGAAATGGGGTTTGCATTTTACAATTTTTCAAAATTGTACTGTCATACAAATCTCAGACAGTGGAGGAACTTGGAAAATGTTCTCTTAATATTTCAGAAGCTTGATTTAAATGACAGATTATGTTACTGAGAGTTCCACTATTCAGCAAGTTCAAAGAGTTAGACAAGTGAGGGAAAAGGCTCTTTTTCAAATGGGCCCACATTTAAGACTTATTTCCAAGAAGTTAGGATAACAGAGAATCTTGTGTTCTAATGTCTCTGGGACATTAAACAAGATTACTAAAGTTATCGGTAGGAGAAGTGTCCTCTTTGCAATGGTGCAGGTTCAAAGGAGACTTTCTAAGTACTTGATTCTCCTTTCATATCCCTATTTTATAACTTATGGGATCAAAGAAAAAACAATTTTCCACTTGAATAAGCAACGGCAGATTTTCAAGATCCTAAAATAAACCAAAATCAAACATTTGTAAAATCAAACAAAACACATTAGGTTTCAAAAAGGAATGTCAACACTTCTGATATAGCCCAGGCATAATAGTGGTGTGTCAAAAAGGTAGATACAGTCCTCTTTCAGCTCACTGTCTAAAACCTAAAAGTTGATGAAGAGTCTGAGACAGAGGTATATTCTTATTTTCAGAATGATCTGAATGACTATGAGTTCAGGCTGTATTTGAATCCCCTTTTCAGCATTTACTAGCTGGGTGACCCTGGACATACTGCAACTTTCTATGCCTTAGTGTCCTCATATGTAATCCCGAGCCAATGGTGCCAATACATCATGTGGTTTGGGGAGAATTAATTCAGACAGTGGATGACAAGCCTGTATTACTTAGGATCCCTCTATCACCTAGTAAGCATTGGACAATAGCTACTATTTTTACTATTTGAATGTAGCATGGAGGACTTGTAGTTCTGACAAGACAGAATGTTCCTGGGGACCAAATGCCCCCGGCTGCCAGTGCCCTGTGCTGTGCTGTGCTTAGTTGCTCAGTAGTGTCCGACTCTGTGACCCCATGGACTGTAGCCCACCAGGATCCTCTCTCCTTGGGCTTCTTCAGGCAAGAATACTGGAGTGGGTTGCCATGCCCTCCTCCAGGGGATCTTCCCAACCCAGGTCCCTACAATGTAGCTAAAATAGCGGTGCCCAATGCAGGGCTGACGATCAGTAACATGGAGTCATCTTTACTTGTCTCAGTTAAATCAGCAAATGGACTTTTCCCCCCTGTAAGTTAAAGGCATTAGCTTTAAAGACCTGTTTCTTATTCTCAGGGAGAAGGCAATGACAGCCCTCTCCAGTACTCTTGTCTGGAAAATCCCATGGAGGGAGGAGCCTGCTGGCTACAGTCCATGGGGTCTCAAGAGTCCGACACGACTGAGCGACTTCACTTTCACTTTTCACTTTGATGCACTGGAGAAGGAAATGGCAACCCACTCTAGTGTTCTTGCCTGGAGAATCCCAGGGACGGGGGAGCCTGGTGGGCTGCCGTCTGTGGGGTCGCACAGAGTTGGACACGACTGAAGTGACTTAGCAGCAGCAGTCTTATTCTCAGAGTAGCTTTTTTTTTTTTTATGTTAAAATCTTTGATGAAACTTTAGTGAAGACAGTTGGGCTTCCGTAGTTGGGCTTTGGTCTAAAGTGAAAGTGAAGTCGCTCAGTCGTGTCAGACTCTGCGACCCCATGGACTGCAGCCTACCAGGCTTCTCCCTCCATGGGATTCTCCAGGCAAGAGTACTGGAGTGGGTTGCCATTTCCTTCTCCAGGGGATCTTCCCGACCCAGGGATCGAACCCGGGTCTCCCGCATTCCACGCAGACGCTTTAACCTCTGAAAGTGTTACGCAAAATTAAAAATCGGCAATCCCATTCTGGGTCCCAAAATTCGTGAAAAATCTTAAATTTCAGAATTGACCTCAAACCCCTCTCCCCTTCAATACTATGCAGGCTCCAGCAACCCACCCGGTGCAGGAAAAGTGACAGACGCCCCTGAGGTACTTCCCGACGGGCTGCAAACGGAACCGGATATGGAGCGGAGGTGGGGGGTGGGGTGGGGGTAGCAGAGAGAGGCGGGGCCCAGGAGGAACCCGCCCCTTGGAACGCGACTCTATCCGACAATTGGCCGCGGTGCCCGGAGCTTCACCAATCCTCCAAGTCTTTGGAAGCGCTCCAGCCGAGAGGTACAAAGCTGAGCTAATGGGCGGCCGCGTTACAGGCTCCTGGGTACCGGAATCTTGGATCCCAACGGGTCTGTGGCTGGCCAAAGTGGAAGCCGAATAGCGGCTAGTCGTGGCACCTCAGCGCCCGGGTCTACATCCGACTGAAGTCCGCCCGCAGCGGACCCGGGCTTGTTGGGTGGGGCAGGCGGACGGCAGCAGAGATGAGTCAGCTCCGAGCGTGGGCATTGGTGGCGGCGGAGGTGGGCGGCTGGAGACCTTTTGTGAAGTCAACCAGTTCGCTGCTGTCTCCTAGGGTGCGGCCCCTAGATCGCCTGCATCACCATAGGGCGAAAGGCCTATTTCATATGTGTACTCCTGGGCCTACCCGGACCTACAGAATCGGATATCCATGGTGAGCCTTAGGGGATTGCTAGGCGCTCTTACTTTTAAGAGAGTATGAGGGCAGGTCGAAAGCCTGCTCCCTAGTTCTGATATAAGAGCCCTGTACTGGGTATATTCCGCAGCGCTTTCCTCCAGCATCTTGACTTCACTTAACCTCAGGACCTTAATTGAATCATCTGTAGAATGAAATGATGCTCTCCGGACCTTCTTTCTCATGGAGGTGATGTGATAATAGAAAGTGAATAGTGAGTAAGAAGCCCAATGAGCTAAAGTGTATAAAGACATTAGTATTTACGAATTACTCATCCAGCTTTAGAATGGATGTGGCCTTCTCAGCATTTACGTATATACATGGAACACCTTTTGTGCTGAACAGCATAGGATCCGGTAGGAAGGATTTTGAAAGGGTTAGTGATTGAAGCCTGAGAGAACCAATAGGAGACCACCTAGTCGCTTGGCTTTGAGTTAATGTGGGTCTGGACTTCAGTGACAACATCAGTTATTACTGTTGTATAAAAGGCATGAAACCGAGTCAGACATGGAAAAGAAAGAATGAGGAATTGAAAAGTTCTTAACTCAGAACCTAGCAGACAAACTTGAAAGGGGATCTCTTGCAATGACAACACAGTATCCATGTGGAAATGTCCTATGGGCAGTTAAAAATCCAGATTGACTTCCAGCTCTCACTAGAGGTGATTTAGAAATTTTCAGCATGGAGTGTGATAGAACGCTTAGAGTCATTTGAACACCATGAGATGGGAAATGCGTTTATATTGCTGCAGGAGGGCCTTGAGGAAAGCCCACCGTTTGGCCAAATTTGGTGTCAAATCAGAGGTGATTCAATAAGACATGAGAGCACATGGTAAAATAAAACCACAGTATTATTCATATTAGTGAACGAAAGTATCAGCTATGTCTTCATTGCTGACTCTTGTCCCCATCAGAGACCATAGTCACAAGCCTCAGGGCTGTTCTGCAAGTAGAGGTTGAAGAAACCCTGAAAGGTCTTCGCATCAGTGAGGAGAGATGATACGTGGGGTCCTTCTTCATGGCTGCCATCCACAGCTTAAGAGCTGGAGTGTGGTCTACACACCTGTGGGAAATGGAATAATGAAGGGATGAACAAGGCTAAGTAGGAAGGTATTGCAAAGGCTCCTTTAACTCTGCAGTTTCTATCATTTTCCTCTAATCTTTTCAAAGAGTTCTTTAGAAATACTTCTTTAAGATGCGCATAATCATAAAATAAGAGATTTGGAAGATATTGTAGAGGTCCTTGTTTTGCGGAAGAGGAATCTGAGACTAGAGTGAAGTGACTTCTCAGTTAACCTAAGAACTTGTCCAAACTAAGAGGCTGATAGCTTTTTAAAATGAGAACATGAAAGACAATCAAGAACATGACATATTACTCTGTGGTCAGACCGTGACTAATAGCAGCTGAGCAGCTCTAAGCTCTAGGAAATGGGAGTAAGCCAAGGTGGCTGCTAAACTTCAAAACATGGAGTTTGGGAAACAGTGTTGGACTCTTGCTGGTAAATGGAAGGTGGCATTGGTCACACAATCCTGCCTGACGTCCTTACGAACATGTGCGTCCTTATGGGGTTTTAACCAAGAGGGGAGAAGTAAATCACTTTTCAAACATTTTACTACCTGTTACAGAATTCCCCATCCCTGCCCAGCCCAGAGATGGGAGAAAATGGTGAGTGTAGGTATAGGACATGCTCTGGAAAGTCCAAGTCTCCTCCTGTCTGCTTGTTCCCATTCATGTCAACTGAATGAGATACATTAATTTTTGTCTATATGAAAGGTTAGTATACATAATTCCGGTTATCATTGTCCTAAATCATGCAAAAAATATTCAAATGTCTTACTCATTCAACTCCAGAGCTTCCAGCCGTTCAAACCAGGGCCAGAGGAGGTAATCAATCATAGAAAGAGAATTGCCACCAAAGAAGGTCGTCTTCTTATCAGTCAGAATCTGAATATTAAACAGCATAAGAATACTGTCCATCAGGACTAAAATGGATAAACTGCAGTAGTCATATGCTGGAACATTATCAAAGAATAGGAATGAACTATACACAGCATATACAACCTCAGAAATGTGATCCTGTATGAAAGAAGTCAGACCCCAAAGTGTATATGATTCCATTTGTACAAAGTACAGAAATCATCCAAAACTAATGTTCTGTTTCTTGATATGGATGCCAATTTCATGGCTGTGTTCACTTTGTAAATTCAAGTTGTACTCTTACGCTTTGGGTAAGTCTCTGCATATGATAGGTCAATAAAAACTTTACTGAAAAGAAACTTGGCATAACTAGATTAACTATTAAACAATGCCACATAAAATTCTTTGAAAACCAAGTACAAAAGTATACATCTGAAATTTAAGGTGGTGAATTAATATTATGGTTTTCCAAACAGAAGATTGAGATTATTATCTGGCTAATAAACACCAAAGCATTTTATAAAACATCCATGATTTTTCTCAGGGCCCTTATAACATCCTATATTGTAGATAATTTCTGTCTACTTGAATATTTATTTTTGGTCTACTATCAAACCAATCATCTGAATGGTATGAACTGCCTCTCACTTTCTACCTCCCATACTGTTCAGAGTGCCTTGCAGTTATTAGGCACTCAGAATTGTACAATGAACCAATATTGTCTAGGTCTGTCCTTAAATTGTAGTGCCTGCTAATTATATTATGCATAAGTAAAATTAAGTATGATAGTTTCAGTCAGAAGGAAATACTCTCTCAACAGCCTGAAAACATGGAAATAGTACCACTCACTTTAACGCATGAGTCTTTAACCTAGAGTCTGAAATTAGATGGGAAGAAAATTATATGTCCCCCAACTAACCCCAAATTTAGTAGGTAGTATGTGGATTTTCTACTGCTTGGGGACTTGGCACCTTAAACCTCTACCTTGTTCAAGAGTCAGCTGTACTTGTACATAGCTGTTGCTGCTGCTAAGTCGCTTCAGTCGTGTCCGACTCTGCGACCCCATAAAAAGCAGCCCACCAGGCTCCACAGTCCCTGGGATTCTCCAGGCAAGAACACTGGAGTGGGTTGCCATTTCCTTCTCCAGTGCATGAAAGTGAAAAGTGAAAGTGAAGTCACTCAATCGTGTCGGACTCTTCATGACCCCATGGACTGCAGCCTACCAGGCTCCTCCATCCATGGGGTTTTCCAGGCAAGAGTACTGGAGTGGGTTGCCATTGCCTTCTTTGAGTTGTACATAGAGATTTTTCTAAATCAGGAAACATGATCCTCTTTCTGTCTATATGTATAAGAATATGAAATATATAACTGTAAAGAAAAATATAAGTTGTAAAACTGAATCATTACAAATGAATTACAGTTCATTACAGTCCAATTACAAAACTGGAATATAAAAATCCTGAAAATCAATTAACATTAAGGAAACTGATGACTGATAGAAACTCTACCCCTATAAAAAACACCGGACTCAAATGTTTTACAGAATCGCCAAACCCTATCAAATGGTTTTGGAACTTAGAAAACCAGAGAAAGTAACCTGACTCATTTTATGAGTTGAGAAAATCCCTGATATAAAAACCAAATAGTGAATTCCCTAGGGGCCCAGTGGTTAGGACTCTGTGCTTTCATTGCCAGGGGCCTCCTGGCATAGCCAAAATAACAAACCACCACCACCACAACAAAAAAAACACAAAGATATTATAACAAAGTAGTCTCTTTTATGAACAAATATGCAACAATCAAATATCAACTAGTTTTAAAATATATATGAAAATCCATTGAAAGCAAGTGGGTTTTACACAGTAATACTGGCATGGTTCAACACCAGAAAAATCTGTCAGTGCTACCATACCTATTCATCAGATTAAAGGGAAAATATTTCAGTGAACATTTAATCAGATGTAATAGATGAAGACAAAATACTCAATAAAATCCAACACTCTCATGACTAAAAAAATATTAGCAAACTAATAATAGGACTTTCTTAATGGGAAAAAAAGCTTTGAAAAAATCTACAGTAAATGGCAACCCACTCCAGTATTCTTGCCTGGAAAATCCCATGGACAGAGGAGTCTATTGGTTTATAGTCCATGGGGTCACAAAGAGTTGGACACGACTGAGTGACTTCACTCACTTTACAGTAAACTTCAAACTTAACTGATAAAAGGTTAGGATGCATTTCCATATGAGACAAGAACTGTCTCTCCCCTCAGTAAAAACCTAAGGCTGAGTATGAATGGAAGAGAATTCCATATAAAGGTCCAAATAGCATCTCTCCCACAAAGGAGGAAAAAACACATCTGGGTTTCCCCAAGTGTCTGTCTAATGGCAGACTCTTTCGGGAAATGTTCATTATATAATAAACATTTTTATATAATTTTATTTAAGTTTTAATGTATAAAATAGTTTTATTTCCATAAAGTTTATTATATAATATTAAGTGGAAAAAAGGCTTCCCTGGTGGCTCAGAGGTTAAAGCGTCTGCCTCCAATGCGGGAGACCTGGGTTCGATCCCTGGGTCGGGAAGATCCTCTGGAGAAGGAAATGGCAACCCATTCCAGTATTCTTGCCTGGAGAATCCCATGGACAGAGGAGCCTGGTGGGCTACAGTCCACGGGGTCGAAAAGAGTCGGACACGACTGAGTGACTTCACCTTAAGTGGAAAACCACAGTGACTTATGTTCTGATTATAGTTATGTTAATGTTTTAAATATATGTTCAAGGACTGAAAACAAGCATGGAAAAACATAAACAGGTGTAAAGCTGTGGAAATTTGGTTAAATTTTTCCTTAATATTTTGGTGTCAGTGCAATAAAGTTTTAAAAGCAGGCCCATGACAAAATATTTTTAGGTATTTTGGTTTGTATCTTAAATACAGCAGCTTACAGCTGCTATCTGTTGTAAACTAAAATTTCCTATTTGATGTTATTTCTAATTACCTTAAAGTCATTTTGGAGATGGGAGTATGAAGAAAAGAGGAGAAATGAGGGTGGGTATAATATATCACTTAATCCAGTAAGAATCAAGGAGAAGGGATTGATTACCTCCTCTAGCTTGGTGATTTCTCTATGCAATTCTTCTTTTAGGCCAGAGCAGTCTTCTTTATTTTGTGTTCTAAGAATCCCAGATATCAAAGGTGGTACCTAGACAGAGAATAATGTCTTAGTTTATCAGTGTGAGGCTAACCACAGTGACCCTGTCACATTAAAGCAGGATAGAACCCTCACAGTCCGTGTCAGGGTATTCTATACACTTGAAATGTTCACCAGTTCCTCTTCACAGAGGTTATATACTGATCCTAGAAACAGTTTTGTCACCAAAGATGCTGTACTGTTTAGGATTTTATAAGCTGCAAATAAGCCATTTTGGTGAGTCTGAATGAATCAAATATATGTTAAAAGGACACTGAATGGCATGTACTGTACATGAAAGAGACTTGAAGACAATTTGGCAAAGGGAGAAGGAGAAAGAGTCTTCTAGCAAGAACAGAGAAGAAGGTGGCAAGTTTGGGAAAAATGAAAATATTCAGCATGATATGAATATAAAGTATTAGGAGAAGAGTAAAGAGACATAACTTTGAAAAGTAAACAGGGTCCAGATTATGAAAGGGCGCACAGGACATGTCAGAGCCGGCAAGAGCATAATCCTGTTTCTTTCCTTCCCAAATCACTGAACCAAGAGTGACAGCGCTGATTCAGCTTAAACAAAGATATTTTAAATAGGAGCTGAAATTTCTTAAATACGGACCTTTGAAAAGGACTCAAAGACCATCTTTTGGCAAGCTTTCTCATAGGGGTCTCCTGCAACAGCTTCTTCTCTGGATATGCTTCATCCAGGTACTCACAAGTGATAGCAGATTCACTGATCAATTGACCCTGACTGGTTTCCAGAACCGGCACCAGGCCTGAGGGATTCTTCTTGAAGAACCACTCAGGCTTATTTTTCAGATTTATGTTGATGACTTCATGCCTGAAAAACACAGAAGACAGGGAAGACTAACATTTTTCTTGTATTCCTGAATGTCTTTGGTCCCATCACCCACTTAGCTGATCAGACCCCAAATTTTGGAGACAGCGTAGTCTTTATTTCTTGCCCCTACCCCTCTTCCTCAAATCACCTGGATCAGCAAGACCTGTCAGCTAGACCTTCACATCAGTCTGACTTCATCTGCTTCTCAGCTTTAACACTTGTCACCTCATCCAAGACATCACCTGCCACCTGAATCTCTACAGCCGTCCCACTGGCCCCCATGCTTGCCCTGTGACCTCCCTATAGTTCATTCTCCATATCCATTTACAAAAGTAAATTGGATGAGGCCACCCTCCTGCTTACTTACAGCCCCTCAAGTGCTCCTCACTGCAGTGAGGATAAACTCTAAACTCCTTTCCATGCCATGTGATCTGGCCCCTGCTTACCTGTCACGTGTTTCCTATGACTTTTGGTTTGGTCATTATGATCTGGCCACAATGACCTTTTTAAATATTTCTTGAATTACTTTCTCCATTGTCCTGATGATATGTAACTGAAATTACTTTGCTCACTTAATTACATGTTTGTAATGTCACCTCCCTAGAATATAAGCTCCAGGAAAGCAGTGATCTTGTGTGTCTTGTTCATATTCAAAAACAAACATGTAAATCAGCAAAGTTTCAAACAGATTTATATGCTATGAAAAAATACAAACATTTTCAGATAGGTACTCAGTACACACTGGTTGAATAAATAAGTGGAAATGCTTCAAGACTGTCAATTAGATATTCCATTTGGGACTGCTGCTGCTGCTAAGTCACTTCAGTCGTGTCCGACTCTGTGCGACCCCATAGACGGCAGCCCACCAGGCTCCCCTGTCCCTGGGATTCTCCAGGCAAGAACACTGGAGTGGGTCGCCATTTCCTTCTCCAGTGCATGAAAGTGAAAAGTGAAAGGGAAGTCACTCAGTCATGTCTGACTCTTCACTATCCCATGGACCGCAGCCTACCAGGCTCCTCTGTCCATGGGATTTTCCAAGCAATAGTACTGGAGTGGCGGATACATCAGATACATCTTAGTCCCCCATTTGGGACTAAGATGCATCTTAATTAGAAAAATAAATCAGCCAACTAATTGAGTTTGTCTGTACCCAGTATATAGAATCAATATGATAAAATTAAACTCCTTTTGCTAATTTGAATAGAAAGCTAGTCATTTTTTATAAGAATATTAGAGAATCCAAAAAATTCAACCACAAAATAAGCTCCCATATTAAATCTCATGCATTGATATTTTTTAAAACTGCCAAATCGGTAAAACACACTAAGTAAACCCATAAAGAAGAAACACGTGAAGTCCAGACTATACTAAGATTGTTTTTAGATCTAACTTCTCTCTTGTCTGAGAGATTTTAGGGGAAATAAGAGGAAGGGAAGTTTCATATAATTGCTACAGCCAGATCCATATCGTTGTCAAAGCTGGATAAGTGTTCAATAGAACAGATTAGTTACTCAGAAATAATACACCCTAACATCTTTTGTTTCCTTTCTCCCCATCCACCTCAGAGACTACAATAGCAGCATTTAGCTTGAGGTACTGTTAAATACACAACCCCACCCTCTCCCCCATGGAAACAAAGGAATAGCCAGATTGAGTACCGGCATCTGTGTGTATGTATTACAGGGTTCATCTGCTGCCAGATTACTGTACACTCAGATACAAGCCACTGCAAGAACAATGAGGCTCCCTGCCAATCAAGATTTCTGCAATTTCATACTGTGAAAAGAAAGGGTAACTCCTGGGCTTTTGTAATAAAGAAGGCTCTCGGAACACATATGCATTTTGGTATCTTGGTAATGATGAGCCAACAGGGCAACATACCTGCTGCAACAAGTTGGAAGATGAGAGAAAACAGTGCTTTAGTAGCTTCTATCATGTGGTAAAGTCGACCACCTCTCTAATCAAAGTCTCCTGGGACTCAAAACGAACCCATGAACATGTATGTTAGTTGCTCGGTCATGTCCGACTCTTTGCGATGCCATGGACTGCGGTCCACCAGGTTCCTCTGTTGTTTGCACTGTTAGACAAGTTACCACCCTTCACTCTCCATACATGCGCTTTTATGATAAGATCACTTTAATTTTCCTTTGGAAAACTGTCCCAGAAAGATAAAGTTTTCAATCTAGAGTTCCAGAGGGGCACTAACCCAGAACTCTGTGCCTCCAAATTCAGCTGTCCTGATCCTGAACCTTTCAGTTGTATGAGCACAAGGTATGTCATTTTTCAATCCAGTTGAATTGGATATCTGCTATGTATTGATAAATGTTACTAAATGTTCAATATTTTGCTCTGTATTTAGAATTAGTTTCATCTAAAGACACAAGAGTTATTGATTAATCCAAAAATAATTTTTTGTCTTTAAAATATACAGCTTACTTTTTTTAGGGAAAAGTATTACCTGCTTAATTCTCCCTCTAGCAGGCTAAAATTAATTTAAAAACTCTAAGCATATAGATGGAAAGTTTCTTTGGAATGGGGGCTATGTTTTAAATTCCCACATCACAGGTATTTGATGTCTGTTCAACAGATCCCAAAGGTCACTGGAAGAGAGGCAGTTCCAATGGCTGTTCAAATCAGAGAAAAGTCAATGACTTGGAGATTTCCTGTAGATAACTAGTTTCTGTGGGGCTTCCCCAAAATCTGAATCTTAAGACAGAGACACTTTATTTTATTCAAAAACCCAAGCTATAAGAAAATGCCCCATATAGTTAATTCAGGACTCTACCAGTAGGATAGTCAAGGTCTGGATTCTGTAGTAGGGTAAATTACCCACTGTTCAGGAAAGGGCTATATCCTCAGAATGAAAGCAAACAATATTTAGATGAATAGGACGTGAATGAAGTGGGATGAAGGAGAAGGCAGTACAGAAGGATTCAGAGATGTGCCAAAGCTAAAAAAGCCGATGCCTGCGATTCCCATTCCAGTGATCTCTGCATACCACCAACTTTACTGGAGCCCCAGCTTTGCTGACCCGTAAAACGGTTAGGTTAATCTAAAAGAGATGTCCTCAACTGGTGCAGTCTGCGGCATTCCTTCCACTCCCCACCACGGGAACAGAGTTCATAGCTTTTTATGCATGCAATAAGTCGCTTCAGCCCTGTATGACTCTTTGCAATCCCATGGACTGTAGCCCGCCAGGCTCCTCTGTCCATGGGATTTTCCAGGGAAGAATACTGGAGTGAGTTGTCATGCCCGCCTCCAGGGGACCTCCCAACCCAGGGATCCAACTCGAGTCTCATATGTCTCCTGCACTGGCAGGCGAGTTCTTTACCACTAGGCCCTTAGGAGAAGGCAATGGCACCCACTCCAGTATTCTTGCTTGGAAAATCCCATGGATGGAAGAGCCTGGTGGGCTGCAGTCCATGGGATCGCGAAGTCGGACACGACTGAGCAACTTCACTTTCACTTTTCACTCTCATGCCTTGGAGAAGGAAATGGCAACCCACTCCAGTGTTCTTGCCTGGAGAATCCCAGGGACAGAAGAGCCTGGTAGGCTGCCATCTCTGGAGTCGCATAGCGTCGGACAAGACTGAAGCGACTTAGCAGCAGCAGCAGCAGCAGCAGCAGCAGCAGCAGCAGCAGCAGCAGCAGCAGCAGCAGCGGGCCTTCGCAGAAGGCTGAGAATAGTGTATCTGGCAGTAAAGGAAGCTGTGGCTATCAGAGATTCTCATCCCCCGCCCCCGGGCTGTCCAAGCCTCGCTAAGCAGCTGGTTCTTGGCAGGCTAGGAACGGCCCCTGCCTCAGTCCTCACCGGATACCCTTGGCCGTCAGGACCAGACGAGTCCTCTGGGCAAACGGGCAGAACCTCATGCTGTAGACACGGATCAGGCCCTCGGGGACGGGCCCCGGGGGCGCGCTTCCTGCGGAGAGAAGGGGACGCGGTTACAGCCTGGACCGCAGTGGGGACATCCGGTTTCCCGCGAATGTGGGAAGTCTCCTGGGCCGCTCAGCTCCGGAGCAGAACCACCCCGCACCCCTCAACACGCATCGGATCACGGTCGGCAGCTCTCACCCTTGCCCAGGCTCCTAGCTGATCTTCCGGACATCTCGCCGCCGCACAGATAAAGCTGGCGCAGGGGTTTGCAGGCGATTTCAAAAGTCGATCGCCCCGCCTTCCCTCTTTCCCTCCCTCCCTTCCCATCAGACATAAACGAAACCCGCGCGCAGAAGCCCTCCGGGGCGGCTCTACCCCGCTCTCCGCTGCATTCCCCACCCTCTGCAAGAATGAAAACGCCGCAGCCCGCTCGCCTGGTGGGCGATCGCGGCCGGACGCCACCCTGTAAGCCCTGAGGCAGCGGCCGGCCTTCCGGGTTTGGTGGGGATTTAGTCTTAATTAGAACACCTCTGGTGGCGACTGTGCCAGAGTTCGTCGTGCTGGCCAAGAGGTGCTGACATATCGGGATGCACAAATGACGCTCAAAATCGTCAGAGCCCTTCCCTGCCCCCGAAGGATGGTGGCCTTCACTTTGCAGGCGAGTGGATCCACGCTCCACTCAGACCCTGACCTCCCACGCCCGGCGCGCTGGCGGAAGAAGGCTAGCCCTGACCACAGTCACGTGGCTCCGACTTAGCTGCAGCTCTTCCTACCCCAAGGCTTCCAATACTTCAGGGCCTGTGGCCCGGGCTCCAGTGCTTGCTCGAGATTCCAGAACAGGCTCTCCCAAGGTTCCTTTCCATAGCCCAGGGCCAGTCGCACAAGCACCTGGAGAGCCTTTTCCCTTTTTCTGTCTGGACTAACTGAATATGACTACCGGGAGGGTTGCTGTCCCTGCTGTCACTCTTAGGACGCATGCTTTTAATGTTAACCCAAAGGAAACAGCACTAATTTGGATATTACTAATATCTGAAGGATGATGTGGCTTTCAAAAATCTATTAACTATGGGGATAAGGCAATGGCAACCCACTCCAGTACTCTTGCCTGGAAAATCCCATGGACGGAGGAGCCTGGTGGGCTTCAGTCCATGCGGTTGTGAAGGGTCGGACACAACTGAGCGACTTCACTTTCACTTTTCACTTTCATGCACTGGAGAAGGAAATGGCAACCCACTCCAGTGTTCTTGCCTGGAGAATCCCAGGGACAGCGGAGCCTGGTGGGCTGCTGTCTATGGGGTCGCACAGAGTCGGACACGACTGAAGTGACTTAGCAGCAGCAGCAGAAGGGGTGCACTCTCAGAGTCAAGTAGCTCAGTGGATTTAGTCTATAGGTCTATGAAAATTGTCTGCCCAGGTCATCCACTCATTCAGCCTCCTCTTAATTAGGAAAGAGAGGCTTCCAGAGCACATAATACAGATACTGGAAAAGAGTACATGCTCAATTGCTCAGTCATGTCTGACTCTTTGTGACCCCATGGACTGTAGCCTGCCAAGCTCCTCTGTTCATGGAATTTTTCGGGCAAGAATACTGGAATGGATTGCTATTTCCTACTCCCCTTGGAAAAGAATAGTCAATGTTTTATTTGACTACTGTGCCATTTATCTATTATTATAAAAAACTGAGTGCCAAAGAATTGATGCTTTTGAACTGTGGTGTTAGAGAAGACTCTTGAGAGTCCCTTGGACTGCAAGGAGATCCAACCAGTCCATCCTAAAGGAAATCAGTCCTGAATATTCATTGGAAGGACTGATGCTGAAGTTGAAACTCCAATACTTTGACCACTTGATGTGAAGAACTGACTCACTGGAAAAAAACCCTGATGCTGGGAAGGATTGAAGGCAGGAGTAGAAGGGGACGACAGAGGATGAGATGGTTGGATGGCATCACCAACTTGATGGACCAAGTTTGAGCAAACTTCGGGAGTTGGTGATGGACAGGGAGGCCTGGCATGCTGCAGTCCATGCAGAGTCGGACCCAGCTAAGCGACTGAAATGAACTGAACTGTGCCATTTATTTGGGAAGAGAGAGGCAGAGTGTGTTTTATTTTTATTAGCTCTATTATTAGAGCAGCAGAGTAAGGTAATAAACACATCCATCTTGGAGCCTTCCTGCCTGAGTTTGATTATGATTCTATGCCTGTCTTAGTTTGCTAGGGCTGCCATTATCAAAATACCCCAAATTGAGTGACTTAAACACCAGAAGTTTATTCTCATAATTCTTGAGGCTAGAAGTCCCAGATCAAGGTGTGAGCAGGGTTGGTTGTCTGGTGGAACACAATTCAAGTGCTTCTTGAATCTGTCTCCCAGCCTTTCATCCTCAGTACGGCTTTTTTAAAAAAACCTCTTTTCTATTCCTGGAATAGATTGGTTTATTGAGTACGTCCCTCTACAGTTCCAACTGACTAGCAGAACGCACAGGAGAAACTCAATAAACATTTCTCGATGGAATGAAGGAAAGAATTTGGCAAGACAGGAGGGAAAGCCCTAAAGAAGGAAAGAGGGGAGGATTGGAGGAGAGGGAAGACAGAAGGGAAGAGAGGGCAAGTAAGGGTCTGAGAGGGAAGGTCAGAAGTAAGGCAAATTGCTAACCTATCAGTTACTTTCAGAAGCTGTCTGTCCTTGAAATAGCCGAGGGTACATCACAAAGTGTAATACAGTAATTGAAGGTTTTGCATTTCAGACTTGGCTTTAAAGTCTTTTAAATTAGCTTTGTAATTTGTAAATTACTCAGTTTTGTAATCTTGGGGAAATTCTCTTATTGTCCCTTTCTTTTTCTGTAAA
The DNA here is from genome assembly GCA_006408675.1 of Madoqua kirkii. Lineage (NCBI taxonomy): Eukaryota > Metazoa > Chordata > Mammalia > Artiodactyla > Bovidae > Madoqua > Madoqua kirkii. The sequence goes on from SJYC01117751.1 coordinate 25,929, forward strand.
ATGGGGCTAATTGGGGGTTTGAATAGTGAATGAAATTATACCTGCACCGGCGTTTGGACGGTCAGCACTAAACGTTTAAGTCGACTGTCGTTTTTTACTAACATCGTAACTATTTGCCCTAGGCTAGGCACTCCAGTACCCACTGGAGGTCCGCCCCCCTGCTTCACTCGCCGCTCTCCCGTTGGTTGAGACAGCTTAGCACTGCCACCAATCGGCTTGGTTCGAGGGGGAGCAGCCGAAAGGGCAGAACCAATGGGCGCAGGGGGCATGGGAACCTAAACAGTGGAGGCTTCCCGTCAGCAAGCTGGGGACAGTCCCGGGCCTCCGAGTAACAGACTCTCACTGCCCCTGGCTGGGATGAGAGACACAGAGCCCTTGGGGCAAGGCCTACAGCGTCACGTCTTTGGAGTGCGGTGTCCCCGGCCTCGCCGCTCACACTTTGGTCTTGAGAAAATTCTTCCCTCAGACTACATCCTCTGCCTTCCTCCGCTTCTTAGACCTGCTCACTTTCAAATTCCACCTCTTCCCGGTCAACCCCCAGTGCCTTCCTGCACACTTCCTTTCTCTGTTAACTTTTCTCCCGCCCCTCCCCACTCCAGTCCCCAGCGCGTCCAGTTATTCAGTGGCCACTTTAGTAACAGCTCTTTCCCGCCTTTAGTGATTTTCCCCGCACGTAGGGCCATCAGTCCCTTCCGTCTGTCTCCTATCCACTGACGCTGGATTTGTTTGCACTTACAGTGGCACATGAAAAACAAAAAACGCTGCACAGGTGTAAGTTGGCATTACTTTCCTTCCACATTCTAGAGTGTTACTTGCACTGTGTTCCAAACAACATCCACCATGGGTCCTGATTGTACTATTCCCTTTTAGTTTATCTCCAAACCAGTGTCCTTCTCTTGTCCTCTCCACCATCTTTAAGCTTATCTTTAATAACATTTAAATAGAGGTAGACTCTGCCCTCCTCTCAGACTCTCCTCTGCTTTCTGTAGCTTACACTTACCATGCACTTCTTTAAAATATATTCCTTTAAAACATATCCCTTTTGTGTTCTCACCTTTTTCATTCATGTCCTATGATTATTCCTTTTACTTTCTGCATTTATTTCTAAGTTTTAAATCTAAAATATGGCTACACATACTCCTTTTTTCGTACAGCAAAATTTCCTACTGGGCTTACAACCATAAAGCAGGCTGTCCTATTCGAAGTTGCTTTTTAAAGTTTATTTTTAAAATTAAAATTAATTTTAAAGGTAAGGCCCAGAATGCACCCTGTTTTCTTTGAGAATTAAGCTCTTTTCTCTGTCATTTTCACATTTTCTTTTCCATGTATACAGGACTTCAGAAATCCTTTCCAAATTTTCTTAGGTTTGAACAGAGGTTGTGCTTCACTGGAAAAGCTCTCTGAAGAAGGCTTTTGAGACCTAGAGAATTGTCAGTCTGCATTTAAATTTCTGCGGTGCCTGGACTGGAACTGTCCAGTTCAGAACACACAGCAACCTCGTGTGTTCTTTTACCTGAGAGATTGTTTTGGGCAGCAATGGGGTGAAAGGGAATAGATGAGTTTCAAAGGTGTTAATGATCTATTGCTTGTGTTAGGTAGTTAGAATAGAGAAAAGGAGTCCAAAATGGCAGTGGCTAAAAGACGAGGAAGGGACAAGCCTGTGAAAATAGAACAAAGGAAGGTCTGAGGACCGGAGTGAAGACTTCCGGAGTGAAGACCTGTGTATCACAAACAGCACTCCTGGCTAAGCCCAATTTTCAGAGGGCAGGCCCAGGGGAGAAAAAACACATAAAAGGAGAAGCCAAAGCTTTCTCTCTCCCCAGCATGAGTGCGCTCTTTATCTCTCTCTCTCCCTCTCTCTTTCTATCCACCCGTGCCCCCAACCCCCAACCGGCACGTTGGTGTACTCCTCCACTCTCTTCTCTACAAGTCTTTGGGTTGGCATGCTCTCACGCTTCGAGGATGGATTCTCCTGCTAACTTCTTATAGAGCTGTAACACTGATTTGTCTAAGAGCTACAACACAGTCTGTCCCAGACCCGAGAGCTGTGATGCGCCCAGGGCTTTAATGTCTGTGGCTCCAAATCTTTGTTGTGATGAGACAGAACTGAGGAGCATACACTCGCCTGACATTTGCACTATTTAAAAAAAGAAAAAGTATTTAAAATGTATTTTATTGATGGCAATTGTATCTTTTCCTAGGTAGGTGCAATGTTCCCCAAGAAGAATGTTCATTTTGTCAAGAACAGCACCATTTGTCACCCTTGTGGGAATTTCATAGTACTTATTAATACTGGAATCAAGAAAAAGACTGCACCCTGTAAGAAATGCTGCGGGAAGAAAAAGCCACCTCTAAGGACCGTCCATGGAAACCTTTATTGGGCAGTTGCTCTCGGGCAGACTCCCATCGAGGGGCGGGGAAGGGAAGGGAGTCTGCGAGGAATGGCGGCTGGGAAAGGGGTTTTATAGTCAGGGCTGGTGTTCAAGCCAGGTCCTCCCACATAAGGTAGGAAGTGCAGGCTGTAGTGGTGATTGGCACTTGATTGAGCCAGGCCATGGGGTTGGTTCCCGGAAGTTTGATCCGCTTCCGATTCCTGTTTGGGCGGTGGCCAACCGCAGGGACCTTCCACGACACTTTCCTGGGGCTTTTCGTCGCGACATGCCCTAACATGCCCGACCATGCTCGACCTCTCACACCCCAGTGTATGAATGGAATTGTGGGCATCATGGCAACTAGTGTTCCTTATGAAGTTGTGGCTTTTTCTGACCAGCAGCTCTGATCCCTCATCTACATACACAACTTTCTCTAAAATGAGCAGAAAGATCAAATTGAAAGATATCTTTCAAGACTCTTCCTTTACCGTGACCAAAGGATTGTATAAAGATGTGACCATATCTAGTTCTTATAAATGTGGGGGTTTGGGGTTTGTTTGACTGGTTGGGTTTTTTTGTTGCTGTAATAAGCATTTTTAAGGACCAAATCAGGCCGATCACATAGGATTTAATTAAGTAGGCTAGAGCCTTGCTACTCAAAGTGTGATCTGCTTACAGTCAGCATTGCATCACCTAGGACGGCCAAAACTCTGCTCCCATCACAGACCTATGAATCAGAATCTGCATTTTAACGATATTTCCCCAGTTAATTCATATGCACATTAAACTTGAGAAGCACTGGACTAGAACACTACTAGAACACTAACTGCTGTTTAAAAACAGTTTTTTAGAACAGCTTTTTCTTTCCTGTTGATTTATTGAAAATCTGGCTGAAGAGATGTGTATAACTTCTAAAGATAAGTCTCTGAGCCTCAATTTCCTTTTCTATGATAAAGATAAATCTACTGCCAAGACTGTGCTGAAAAAATTGAAATTATATATAACATATAACCTTATATGGTATTAATTAACATATATGTTAACACATATAAATGACATGTATAATATGTCACTTATGTACTACGTCAATCAGTGTTGTTCAGTCACTCAGTTGTGCTGAGGGAAGGAAAACACTTTAATCAGAAAGCCAGCTGACAGAGAAGATGGCAGGCTAGAGCCTCACAATAACCATCTTATTGGGGTCTGGATGCCAGGTTCTTTTATAGATCAGAAAGAAAGAAGCAATGAGGAACTAAAGTCAAAAGGCAGAATAGAGAGTGTGAAGCAGTGGGGATGTAAAGTTGAAAGGGAATGGCCTGTCTTTGGAAGGAGTGTGTTAATCTCTCCTTGGTGGGTAGGGACAAAGTTTCTCTCCGTGTGCTGAACAAAGGCTTACAGTCAAGTAGAGGAGCAGGGTCCTCCAGGCACGCCATTAAGTATGATTATAATAATAAAAGCAATGAAAAAGCAAGTCAAAGAGACAGTTTCCAACCCAGAGTTAGAATTGGCTTCCTCCCTGCAGCAATACAAGGTATGTCTACAGGAATATCTTGTTTTATTGTTTGCAAATATTGCATTGTGTGTGTGTGTTTGTGGCAATCCTGCACTGAGCAAATCTGTTGGCACCGTTTGCTCAATTCGTGACTCTGTCTCATTTGGTAATTCTTATAACATTTCAAACTTTTTATTATTATGTTTGTTATGGTGACGAGTGATATTTGATGCTACCGTTGTATTCATTTTGAGAGGCAATGAACTATACTCATATAAGAGGGCAAACCTAATCTCTAATTTTTTTGTATGTTCTGACTGTTCCATCAAACAGCCATTATCCTGTCTCTCTTTCTTCACGTCTCCCTATTCTTTGGGACCCAACAATATTGAAATTAGGCCCATTAATAACCTGACAGTGGCCTCTAAGTGTTCAAGTGAAAGGAAGAGTTGCATATCTCTCACTTTAAATCAAAAACTAGAAGTAATTAAGCTTAGTGACGAAGGCATGCCAAAAGCTGAAACAGACTGGAAGCTAGGCCACTTATACCACATAGTTAGGCAGGAATGAATGCAAAAGAAAGATTCTTGAAATTCAAAGTGTTACTCCAGTGAACACACAAATGATATGAAAGTGAAAAGGTCTCATTGCTGATACAAGTAAGTAAGTGAAGTCGCTCAGTCGTGTCCAACTCTTTGCGACCCCAGGAGTCTACCAGGCTCCCCCATCTATGGGATTCTCCAGGCAAGAATACTTGAGTGGATTGCCATTTCCTCCTTCAGCGGAACTTCCTGACCCAAGGATCAAACCAGAGTCTCCTGCTTTGCAGGCAGACTCTTTACCATCTGAGCCACCAGGGAAGCCTACATTGCTAATATAGAGAAACTTTATATTTCTTCTGGATAGAAGATCAGCCCAACCTTAACATTCCCTTAAGCCAAAACCTGATCCAGAGCAAGTCCTTGACTGTCTTTAATTCTATGAAGGCTGAGAGAGGTGAGGAAGTTGCAAAAGAGAAGTTTGAAGCCACCAGAGGTAGGCTCAAGAGGTTCAAAGAAAGATGCTATCTCCATAACACAGAAGTACAAGGTGAAGCAAGAAGTGCTGATGTAGAAGCTGCAGCAAGTTATCCATAAGATCTAACTAGGTCACTACACTGAAAAGATTTTCAGTGTAAACAAAGCAGCCTTATATTGAAAGACGACATCATCTAGGACTTTCCTAGCTAGATAGGAAAAGTCAATTCCTGGCTTCAAAGCTTCAAAGGACAGACTTCTTCTATTAGAGGCTAACGCAGCTCGTGACTTGAAGTTGAAGCCAGTGCTCATTTAACATTCTGAAAGTTCAGGGGCCTTTATAATTAAAATAAATCTCCTCCACCTGTGCTGGAACAACGTAGCCTGGACGACAACATATCTCTTGACAGCATAGTTTACTGAGTATTTTAAGCTCACTATTGAAACCTGCTCAGAAAAGAAGATTTCTTTCAAAATGCTACTCATTGACAATGCACCTGGTCACCCAAGAGCTCTGATGGAGATGTACAATAGGATTGGTGCTGTTTTCATGTCCTAACACAACATCCTTTCTGCAGCCCATGGATCAAAGAGTAACTTCAACTTTAAAGTCTTATAATTTAGGACCTGTATGTTGTGAGACAATAGCTGCCATAAGTAGTGACTCTTCTACTAGATCTGGGTAAAGTAGATTGGAAATGTCTGGAAAGGGTTCACTGCTCTAGATGCCGTTAAGAATATTCATGACTCACTGGAAGAGGTCAAAATATCAGTATTAACAGGGGTTTGGAAGAAGTTGATTCTAACCTTGATGGATGACTTTGAGGGTCCCAGATTTAGTGGAGAAAGTTATAGTACACGTAGTGGAAATAGCAGGAGAACTAAAACTTTCTAGTTTAGCCTAAAGATATGATTGAATTGCTGCAGTCTCATGATAAAACTTGAATAGATGCAGAGTTGTTTTTTTATTGCTGAGCATAGGAAGTGCTTTCTTGAGAAGGAAACTACTCCTGGCAAGAACACTATGACGATTGTTGAAATGGTAACAAAAGGTTTAGAACATTATATAAATAAACTTAGTTGACAAAGCAGTGACAAAGTTTAAAAGGATTGACTCCAGTTTTGAAAGAGGTTTATTGTTGACAAACAGAATTGCATGCTACAGAGAAATCATTCATGAATGGGTGAGTAAATCAAGCAAACTTCACTGTGGTCCTATTTTAATAAATTGCCACAGCCACCCCAACCTTTAGCAATCACCAACCCCAGTCAACAGCCATGAACAAGAAGGCAAGACCCCCATCAGCAAAAGGCTTATGACTCTAAAGCCTCAGCTGATGGTTATTATTTTTAGAGATAAAGTATTTTTAAAATTAGGTTGTATAAATGATTTCTTTAAACATACTATTATTACACATTTAATAGGCTATATTATAGTGTAGACATAACTTTTATATGTATTGGGAAACCAAAAAATTTGTGATTCACTTTATAGCAATATTTACTTTATTACTGTGGTCTGGAGCCAAACCTGTAATATCTCTGAGATATGCTTCTATATGGACTATATCTGCTCTTCATCTTTAAAGTACTCCCGGTTTGGTTACTTGGTATAGTCTTATCAAAGGAATTAATAGTTAATTCAAACTAGTAGCCAACATTCATGTTGAATCATTAAACTCTAAAAGAATCCATAATAAAATTAGGATTAAATCATCAAGGATACACAATGTTACTACTGTTATTTAATATCAACTTGGAAGTTCTAGTCAAAGCAACAAAATAGGAACATATAAAACGTATAGCTAGGGGAAAAGAGATAATGGATAATACAATAATCTCCTAGGACTGATAAAAGAACGCTCAGTAAGATGGTGGTTTCAAAATAAATATACTTACAATTAGAAGATTTAAATACTTAGGAGTGACTCTAATGAAGAAAATTACAAAAATCACTGACATAATATTTAAACATATAGAGACATACTCCTGCATGGAAAGTCTGGTTATCATACATGTAGTTCTGATATTCTTTACAGAAAGAAATTCATAGTTTTATCAAATGTTTTAGAGACCAGGAGTACTTAAATGAATGATTTCAAGGTTCATCTAGAAGAACAGAAAGTAGAGAATGGGGATAATTTGAAAGAGAATATGATAAGGCAGAAGGCCCTCCTTAGCATTATGTGGCTGGCATCATATAGGGTGTGGGATTGGTTCAAGAGTCACTTAATCAGTGAAGGAGTTGAAGAGTAAGGACAGGCTCTGGAATATATGAAGCTAAGTATATGATGAAGACAATCCCAGAATGATATCCATACACAGTAGATGATATGAATTATTATTAAACAATGGTGTTAAGAAAAATATTAGAACAAAAGTATCAAGTTAAGTCCTTATGTTATACTGCATATCAAAACACAAATGAAACAAAAGTAAGAGAGAATATAAACAACAAACCTATTGAAAAATAGATGAAACTGTGGTAGAAAATTGAAATAATTTAAGGATGAGGAAGGACTTTTTGCACAAAGGAAAAAAGTGAAAATAGAAACATTGACATATTTCATTACATACAAATTTTAAACCTATGAATATTGAAAATACCATGAAAAGTTAAAAGGCAAATAATACACTGAAGAAAGTATTTGGGACAAATATGGCAAAATATTTTCAGACCATTTAGGAAATAAGAAAAAAGATATCTCATTAGAACAATGGATAAGGAACTCACTCAAACCACAAAACTACTAATGACCAAAACCAAAAGTGTTTTGTTTGAATATTCATTTCATAAAGTGTCATTTAAACAAAGGTGAGGTTTTTCTACTTATCAAAGTCACAGTTCTTTTAAAGTTCATATTTGCTAGCACAGAGTGCAGTGAAACTGGGAGCACTCTTTTCCTAATGGTGGGAATATGAATTCACACAAGCTCCCTGAGAAGTAAATATCTACTCAATATCCACATCAAGAACTATTCAGTTTAAAGGAAATAATCAGAAATATGGCCACACATTTGTGTGCAAACGAATTAAAAGCACTGTCACAATAGCAGAAGACTGGAAGCAACCTAAATTTCCAGTAATCTGTGTATGGTTAAATAAGTTAAAGATTCCATAAAGAGCTACTATGCAAATGTTAAAATTCACATTTTTGAAAAATTATTAATGATAAAATGCTCAAGGAAAACAAGCAAAAAAAAACTCAATAGAAGTCATGGACTATACGATCCAGTTCCATTTCTAAAATGAATTATTATGTAGGCTATTTATTAATCCATGATTATTATAGCTATAAAGAGCAAAGTTATATTTAACAAAAAAATGTATCTTTATAAGTAAAAACATAAGAAAACACCAAAAACAAATTTATCCGATTTTGTAGTATAATTAAGGAGCAGTTGTTTTTCTTCTCTGGATGGCTAGTGTGTGTGTGTGTGTTTTCTTCAAAAGTCTTGTGTTTTGTAAATTTAAAATAAATGTAAAGAAAATATAAAATTAATAATCTTCAATTATGGCAGGAAGTGTCTGTCTAGCAAGGATAGAAATTAAAGCCTCTGTCCAACAAGAAATTATTTCTGCATTGGATGATCAGAAAATACAAGCTGTTTTTATTGATCAGACTATGCTAAATAAACCCAATAAATTGATAAAGTTTAGTGGAATAGTAAGTTCAGTTAAAGTGAAAAGTATAAAAAGGCAGAGAACAAGGCCATTAAAAATATGCAGAATGAGCAACACAGAATTGAATGTAAAGAAGGCAGACATAGGAGAAGGCAAAAGTTGTGTCTATGGAACCACAGTGAAGAACAGCAGCTAAAGGAGGGGAAACTAAAGCCTCACACACAAGGAAGCAGAAGCAGACACTTCCCTGGATTAGCATCCTCACTATGTAGATTTTAAACACGTTGTTGCTAAGACTTTAAAGTCAAGTTTCATTTGTTCAACTGTAGGTACAAATGAGAAAATAACTGTTTATAGTTGTTCTAAGGACTGGGAGATATTAAGCTAAGGGCCAGATATGGCCTAAGGGACAGAGACATGCAATTAAGCTAGAATTATTGCAACTGCCCAGTGTATTTCAAGTTGTTTGAATAACTTCTCTAATTACCATGTTTCATCTATTTATGGAATATTTTATGGTTCTTGGGCCATTTCAAGGCACACGGGGACATACATAGTGCAGTGTGCTTAATTCGGCACTGAAGTCATGAGACAGTGACCTCATGGCCTTAGTTCACTCAAAAATCTTTTAACACAGATCTTAACTTTGCTCATAGCTTTCTGTTAATAGTGTTAGAAACCAGCCTAGACATTGCATGAGGCAAATACATTTGAATTATGTGAAAATTATTAAATAAGGGAAATTAAACTATAAAGCTATAGCTAACCTGAACATAATGATTAAATCCTTGCACTGTATTTCATATTATAGGCAATGTTCTCCTGGACTATACTTTCCTTCAGTTACTGTGACACCCACCTGCCTAGTTACTCCTCCCTCCCAGAATTTGCCCTCTGGCAAGTTGAAGCCTCATGCAGAATTCCTTTCATTGGGTCACACTTTAATTTATCCTTCTGGATTTTATCAAAGCACATCTACGTGAGAAATTGGAACAAGGAAAAATGGAAGGAATAGAAGGCCTAATCATAAGGCTTAATATAATCAGTACTTTCAGGCAGCAAATTGGCAGGGCAAAAGCTAACAGATTAATTATTATCTTTCTCTTTTTATTAATGTTTTATAATATTTCCTTTGTCAAGTAAAGAATACATGAATAAGTACATAAAGTTTCATCTTTTCTTCAAAGGGTACCTATGAATTATTTTCATTATTTCCACTAATGCTGAAATTAAGATGGTCTTCATATTAGAGCTCTGTTTGAAGTCACTGTTTTTAGGGACATTAGAACAATTAAATGTGCAGAGAGTGGAACATTATACCGCATTTCCCAGCTGTATAGGAAATACTTGTGAATAAGACACACGTCTGGTCTTTGTTGGATCACTTCATGTAGTCACCTTCAAAGATGTATTCACTGTTCTATTCAATAATATAAACTCCTTTGGGGGGAATTTGTCTTATTGAGGGGAAATACTTAATATTCTCAATCCAAGAATGATTGTGAATACTTACATACCAGCATTTTTCATGGAAATATGTAACAATCTTGATTCAGAGAATAACATTTAGTTCATGCAGAATTTCTTTACTGTTTGTGCAGAGAAATTTTACTGTTTACTGGTGGTCTAGTTGTTAAGACTCCATGTTCCCACTGCAGTGGATAGTTCCCCTGTTGGGGAACTATGATCCCGCAATCAGCCAAAATTAAAAAAAAAAATTCACAACAACTTTCAGTTCAGTTCAGTTCAGTCGTTTAGTCATGTCTGACTCTTTGCGACCCCATGAATCGCAGCACTCCAGGCCTCCCTGTCCATCACCAAGTCCCGGAGTTCACTCAGACTCACGTCCATCGAGTCGGTGATGCCATCCAGCCATCTCATCCTCTGTCGTCCCCTTCTCCTCCTGCCCCCAATCCCTCCCAGCATCAGGGTCTTTTCCAATGAGTCAACTCTTCTCATGAGGTGGCCAAAGTAC
>SJYC01117752.1:0-15253 GCA_006408675.1 Madoqua kirkii
CCTCCCTGTCCATCACCAAGTCCCGGAGTTCACTCAGACTCACGTCCATCGAGTCGGTGATGCCATCCAGCCATCTCATCCTCTGTCGTCCCCTTCTCCTCCTGCCCCCAATCCCTCCCAGCATCAGGGTCTTTTCCAATGAGTCAACTCTTCTCATGAGGTGGCCAAAGTACTGGAGTTTCAGCTTCAGCATCAGTGCTCCAATGAACACCCAGGACTGATCTCCTTTAGAATGGACTGGTTGGATCTCCTTGCAGTCCAAGGGACTCTCAAGAGTCTTCTCCAACACCACAGTTCAAAAGCATCAATTCTTCGGTGCTCAGCTTTCTTCACAGTCCAACTCTCACATCCATATATGACCACTGGAAAAACCACAGCCTTGACTAGACGAACCTTTGTTGGCAAAGTAACGTCTCTGCTTTTTAATATGCTCTCATTGGTCATAACTTTCCTTCCAAGGAGTAAGCATTTTTTAATTTCATGGCTGCAATCACCATCTGCAGTGATTTTGGAGCCCCCAAAAATAAAGTCTGACAGTTTCCACTGTTTCCCCATCTATTTCCCATCTATTTGAAGTGATGGGACTGGTTGCCATGATCTTAGTTTTTTGAATGTTGAGCTTTAAGCCAACTTTTTCACTCTCCTCTTTCACTTTCACCAAGAGGCTCTTTAGTTCCTCTTCACTTTCTGCCATAAGGGTGGTGTCATCTGCATATCTGAGGTTATTGATATTTCTCCCGGCAATCTTGATTTCAGCTTGTGTTTTTTCCAGCACTTTACTGAGATATAACTGATGTATAATTCACTGTATGTGTGTGTATATATATACAAACAACTTTATATGTATATAAACAACTTGATAACTTTTGACTTACCCATAAAAGCATCACTGTAATCGGGATAATGAATATATCCATCATCTCCAAAAGTTTTTCTGTGCTCCTTCAGGTCCTTCCTTATTGGCTCTCACCACACATACCTGTACACCACTGAAGCCCTGCCCCTCACTTCCAGGGGATCACTGATGTGCTTATTCACGTTCTGGGTTAGTTTGCATTTTCCAGAATTACACATCCATTATATACTCTTTTTTGGGGGTCTGGCTTCTTCCATGCAGCCCAATTATTTTTAAATTCTCCCATGCTGCTGTGTTTTAGTTGTTGATTCCTTTCTATTCCATGGTATGGATATATTACAGTTTATTTGCCCATTCACCTCTTGATGGTTGTATTAGTTTGCTAGGGTTGCCATTAACAAAGTTCCACAAACTGAGTGGCTTAAACAGATAAATTTATTGTTTCAGTTCTGGAGGCCAGAAGTATGAGATCAAATGTCAGCAGGATTGATTCCTGCTGAGCTATGACGGAGAATCTGTTCCAGATTGTGAATAACTGTCCTCGTGTTCACTTGGTGTTCTCCTTCTGTCTCTTAATTTCCCCCTTTATAAGGATACTAATCATACTGGAGTAGGGCCACATTAAATTACCTCATTTCATTTCGGAAAGACCCTACTTCCAAATACAGTCACATTCTGAGATACTGAGAGTAAGGATATCAACCTACAAATTTTGAGGGACAAAATTCAATTCATAGCAATACTTAAAAGATGAGCTTTGTGATGAGGAAACGGAAGAGGATTCCAAGCAGAGGAAAGGCATGTGCAGAAGCCATGAGGTCAGAAAACTTTGAAGATCTAATTAAGCAATCATAATGATGTGAACAAGAGATCAGCTATGAGAGGCAAGCACAGGGACGGTCTGAGGCCAGCTCATGATCAGCCATAAGCATAAGTAGTTAATCATCCAGTCTATCCGCATGGACTGTGATAGCCCTTAGAGTCATTTGAGCATTCTGAGATGGGAAATATGTTATATTTCTGCAGGAGAGTCATAAGGAAAGCCCACAGTATAGCCAAATTTGATGTCAAATCAGAGAAGGTGATCTCATAAGACATGAGAACACATGGTAAAATAAAAGCACGGTATTATTCATATTAGTGAAGCAAAGCATCAGCTGTGTCTTCATTGCTGACTCTTGTCCCCATCAGAGACCATAGTCACAGGCCTCGGGGCTGTTCTGCAAGTAGAGGTTGAAGAAACCTCGAAGGGTCTTCACATCAGTGGGGAGGGATGACACTGTGGGATCATTCTTCATGGCTGCCATCCAGAGCTTTAGATTTGGAGTGCGGTCTACATGCCTGCGGGAGGTGTAAAGAATGAAGGGATGAACAAGGCTAAGTAGGAAGGCATTGCAAATGCTCCTGTAACTCACCAGTTTCAGATTGTTTTCCTCTAATCTTTTCAAGTAGTCCTTTAGAAATAGTTCTTTAAGATAGGCATAATCATAAAATATGAGATGTGAAAGATATTGTAGAGGTCCTTGTTTTATGGAAGAGGAATCTAAAACGAGGGTGAAGTGAATTGCTCAGTTAACCTAAGAATTTGTCCAAACTGAGACTGATATTTTTTTAAATTGAGAACATGAAAGATGACCGTTACATATTTCTCACTCTCTGGTCAGATTGTGACTCATAGTAACTGTAAGCTCTAGGAAGTAGGAGTAACCTAAGGTGGCTGCTAAACTTCAAAACATGGAGTTTGGATAACAGTGTGGGACTCTTGCTGGTAAATGGGAGGTGGCTTTGGTCACACAATCCTGCCTGACATCTTTATGAAAATGTGTATCCTTATGGACTTTAAACCAAGAGGGAAGGAGTAAATCATTTTTCAAACATTTTACTACTTGTCACAGAACTCCCCACCCCTGCCCACCCCCAGAGATGGGAGAAAATCATAAGTGTAGGTATAGGACATGCCCTGGAAAGTCAAAGTATCCTTCTGCTGGCTGCTCCCAGTAATCTACTTGATGAAATACACTAGTTTTGCCCATAAAAAGTTAGTATATACAATTCCAGTTATCATTATCTTAAATTATGCAAAAAATTCAAATGTCTTACTCATTTAACTCCAAGGCTTCTAGCCATTCAAACCAGGGCCAGATGAGGTAATCAATCATAGAAAGAGAATTGCCACCAAAGAAGGTTGTCTTCTTATTAGTCAGAACCTGAACATTAAACAGCATAAGAGTACTTATTTATGCATCTCGTAAGGCAAGTCAAGTAAGTAACAGTAGCACCTTTTGCCCTGACATAGTCAAGTTGGGGTTTGTCTGATTAGCTTAAGCTTTAGAATCTCTTGGTCTGGAATAATGCAAAACAGTCTATTTTGCTGGAAAGGGGAAAAAAGTAAAATAAGCCACAGAAATACAAGATCTTTGTAATACACATACCCAACAAAGGACTAGTATTCAGAATATACAAAGAACTCCTGGGAATCAATAAGAAAGAGACAAACAGTTCATCAGAAAATTGGGCAAGACTTGAATTTCACAAATGAGAAGTTCCAAATGGCCAATAATCATTTGAAAAAGTACTCAGCTACATGAGTCATTCAGGAAATGCAAATTAAAATGAAAATATCATATCACTTCACATCTGTCAGAATGGCTAAAAGGAACAAGATGAAGTTAGTAACTCTGTGGACCCACTGCTGACAGGAGTCTTAGTTGGTTTAGCCATTTTTTTTAAGATTGTCTCCTAAAGCTGAGTACATGTATACTCTATAACCCAGTAACTCTATTTTTTTAAAATGTGAACATATAGTCACTAAAACATAGGTGGAAGAATGTTCATCACAGCACTATTTTATAACCCCAAAGTGGAAATCTTTACAATCCATCAGGACTAAAATGAAAAACTTGTGCAGTAATCATACACTGGAACACTATACAACATATAGGAATGAACTAACTACACACAATATAGACGGACTTCAGAAACTTGATAATATATGAAAAAGTCAGACCCCAAAGAGTGAATATTATGATTCCATTTGTATGAAGTATAAAAATCATTCAAAACTAATATTCTCTTTCTTGATACGGGTGCCAGTTTGATGGTTGTGTTTACTTAATAAATTCATCAAGCTATTCTCTTATGCCTTGAGTAAATCTCTGTATATAATACTTCAGTAGAAAAGTTTACTTAAAATACATTGGAAATAACTAGATTAATTATTAAACAGATGCCAAGTAAAATTCTTAGAAACCAAGCACAAAAGTGTATGCCTGAAATTTAAGGTGAATTGGTATTATGGTTTTACAAAGAGAAGAACTGAGATTATTATCTAGCTAATTAACACCAAACCATTTTGTCATTTATAAGATATCCATAGTTTTTTTCAGGGCCCTTATAATATTCTGCATTGTAAACAGGTTGCTTATATCTACGTGAGTATGTTCTTGGTCTACCACCAAATTAACCATCTGCATAGTATGAACTGTCTTTCACTTTCTACCTCCCATACTGTTCAGCAGAGTACCTTGAATTATTAGGTACTCAGAATGGTACAATGAATCAATATTGTTTGGGGCTGTCCTAAAACTGTAGTGACTGGTAATTTTATATTGTGCACAATAAAGTATTATAGTTTCAGTCAGAAGGAAATAACCTCTCAGTAGCCTGAAACATGGAAATGATTGTACTTATTTCAAAGCACGAGTCCTTAACAGGGAGTCTATAAGCACAGATGGGAAGAAACTTATACGCCTCCCAACTAACCCCAAGTTTAGCAGTAAGTGTATGGATTTTCTACTGCTGAAAGGGTCAGCACCCTCAGCCTGCACATTGTTCAGGGCCAACTACAGTTGTACATAGAGATTTTTTTGAAATCAGGAAACATGGTCATCTTCATGTCCATATATACGAAAACTTAGATGAAATGGACAATTTTCAGTAAAAATAGAAATTACCCAAATTGATTTAAGAAAAAATACAACACCCCCAAATTAATTACCATTAAAAATTGAACTCTACCCAATAAAAGACACCAGACTCAAATATTTTACGGAAATAGCCCAAACATATCAAATGGTTTCAGAGCTTAAACATCCAGAGAGAGTAACAACTCATTTTATGAGGTGAGAATATCCTTGATATAAAAAAAATGAATAAAGATACTATTATAACAAAGTAATCTACTATATAAACAAATATACAAATATTCTTTAAATATTAACTAATTTTAGAATATATATGAAAACCATTTAAAACAATTAGGTTTTATCCCAGTAATGCTAGCATGGTTCAACACCAGAAAAATTTGTTCAGTTCAGTCGCTCAGTCGTGTCCGACTCTTTGCAACCCCATGAATCGCAGCACGCCAGGCCTCCTTGTCCATCACCAACTCCCGGAGTTCACTCAGACTCACGTCCATCGAGTCAGTGATGCCATCCAGCCATCTCATCCTCTGTCATCCCCTTCTCCTCCTGCCCCCAATCCCTCCCAGCATCAGAGTCTTTTCCAATGAGTCAACTCTTCGTATGAGGTGGCCAAAGTACTGGAGTTTCAGCTTTAGCATCATTCCTTAATCTGTTAGCTATACTATACTCTTCAGTTTAAAGGGAAACATTTTTTGTGAACATTTGAAAAGATGTAATAGAAACAGACCAGCATTCAGTAAAATCAAACACTCATTCATGGCTTTAAGAAAAACAGCAAAGTTCGAGGCTCAGTTGGTAAAGAATCTGCCTGCAGTGCAGGAGACCCGGGTTTGATCCCTGGGTTGGGAAGATCCCCTGGAGAAGGAAATGGCAACCCACTCGAGTAGTCTTGCCTGGAGAATCCCATGGACAGAGGAGCCTGGCGGGCTGCAGTCCATGGGGTCACAAGAGTTGGAAACAACTTAGCGACTAGAGAGAGAGAGAGAATAATAGAACTTTCCTAATGGGGAAAAAAAAAGGTCTCTGAAATAATCTACAGCAAAATTCATACTTACTGATAAAAGCCTGCGTTTCCATATGAAACAGGAACTGTGTCTTCCCTCAGTAAAAACCTAATGCTCAGTGTGAATGGAAGAGGAATTCTTGTGTAAAGGTCCAAATGGCAGCTCTCCTGCAAAGCAGGTAAATCAGATCTGGGCTTCCCCAAGTGTCTGTCTAATTCATGGCATCGTTTGTGGCGGGGAATGTTTATTATATAATATTAAGTAGAAAAAAGAACACAAATGATTTATGCTCTGATTACGGTTAGGTTAATGTTTAAAAATATACATAGAACAAGCATAGAAAAATTAAAACAAGTGACAAATTGTGGAAATGTGGGTGACATTTTTCTTTGATATTTTAATGTCAATGCAATCAAATGTTCTAAAAGCAAGTCCATGACAAAATATTTTTAGGTGTTTTCACTTATATCCTAAACACAACAGTTTATAGCTATCTGTTGTAAACTAAAATTTCCTTTTTGGTGTTATTTCTAATTACCTTAAAGTGATTTTGGAGATGGGAATAATATGAAAAAAAGAATAGAAGAAAAAAATGGATACCATGTATTACTCCCATAAAATCAAGAAGGGGTTGATTACCTCCTCCAGCTTGCTGAATTCTTTATGCAGTTCTTCTTTTAGGCCAGAGCAATCTTCCTTATTTTGCTTTCTAAGAAAGCTTACCATCAAAGATGGTACCTAGACAGAGAAACATTTCTTAGTTTATCAGTGTGAAGCTAACTATATCAGCCCCTTCATATACAAGCACCACAGAACCCTTATAGTCCCAGAGTCAGGGTGTTCTAGAAACTTTAGTTTTTGTACTCAGAGAAAAAGTTTCTGTACTCTTACAAACAGTTTTGTGGCCAAGATGCTGTAAGAGTCCAGATTTTATAAGGAGCAATTAGGAGAAGCCGTCTCATTGAGTTTGAGTTAAACATATCTTAAAAGGACACTGATAGACTTGTTGCTCATTGAATTGTTGAGAGGCTGAACAAACAGGTCTGGAACTGAACTGGACCATTCCAAAATCATGCTGGAAACTGACCTGATGGGAAGCACTCTTTGCCACCAGTGAACTGAGCACTCGACGCTACAGGTTGTGCCCCTACCAGATGCTGGACTATAAGGTTAGTGATGCCAGGCTGGAATTGAATCTTGCAATCATCCCAGCTCCTGAACGCCAGGAGCTCTGCCACCAGCCACTCTCATCAGTAGAACCGGTGTCCCACCCCATGCCTACTTCACATGTCTCATTTCTGAACTGAACCCTACCATGTGTGCATGTGAGAGGAAGAACTTAGGTCCCAGGCCTTGGCACCAGCTGCAAAGAGAGCTGGGAAGGAGATTTTCCTGATCTCTGCCTTGGGACAAGCATGAGAAGACAGCTCGAAGCAGTTGACAACCTGAAGACTTGACAGGTATAGCAGCAGATGCTTTAATGCTTGTGGTGGAGATGTTTGTATTTTAATGCTGTCTTTGGTATTGTCTCACTGCAAGAGACAGAAATTCACTTGTCCCAGTGTAAGTAAGCAAGCCCTTGTAAAAGTACAGGAGAATGTCCAGAAAGCCTATCCATGTTGGTACAGCTTGCTTTCATTGGAATTGAAGGTTTGCAGGCAGCCATTCCTTCCACATTTCCATCTGGGTCTGGATGGTCTTTCATCTCTGCTTCTCCTTGAATGTCTGCTTCATATTATTTGCCAAATGTCAATTCCCTTTGCAATGTTCTTAACCTCTGTTTTCCTAAAAATTCTTTTTATGTGTGTCTTTGGGTTGTTAAGTCTCCAATGATATAAACATACAGCTCCAAAACCTCAGTATCTTTATTGTCTTAGTTTGTGTCTCACTCCCAAGTTCTCAGGAAAAAAAATTATTGGTCTGGGGTACGCTGGGGCATTTCTGGCTTGATGAGCTGTGGTCAGAAGGATGGAGTCATGTGGTACTTAAGCCAACCTCTTCTCTGAGTGTGAGCAGGGAAGAAACAGTGGGCATCTCCAGCTGTTAGCTCCTTTTCTTTCTAGACAGTTCAAGGAATCTCAGTATTATGATTCTTTAATTCTCCAATATCTTTCTTGTAAACACCATATTCCCTGTCTATCATCTTTGACAGTGGCAATCTCTAGTATTTTTTCACTCTCATTCTGCTAAGCCAGAATCCCTCTTCCTTCCCCACTGGTTTTTCCCTTTTCAGTGTTTCCTTAAACAATATGTTCTTCCTACAAGTCTCACTTTCTAGATTTTTTTTTTTTTACCATTTCTTTCCCTAGAGACAAGATATTTCCTATTATGTTGACATATATCCTGATGAACTAACAGAATTATATAGATATTATGTAGATATAACCTGATGTGGTTATTCACATTGTCTACTGTTGGTTATTTCTTTTTTAATACTAATTGTTTGAACGACCAAGCTAGATAGCATGTTCAAAAGCAGAGACATTACTTTGCCGACTAAGGTCCGTCTAGTCAAGGCTATGGTTTTTCCTGTGGTCATGTATGGATGTGAGAGTTGGACTGTGAAGAAGGCTGAGCGCCGAAGAATTGATGCTTTTGAACTGTGGTGTTGGAGAAGACTCTTGACAGTCCCTTGGACTGCAAGGAGATTCAACCAGTCCATTCTGAAGGAGATCAACCCTGGTATTTCTTTGGAAGGAATGATGCTAAAGCTGAAACTCCAGTACTTTGGCCACCTCATGCAAAGAGTTGACTCATTGGAAAAGACTCTGATACTGGGAGGGATTGGGGGCAGGAAGAGAAGGGGACGACAGAGGATGAGTAGAGTTGGACTGTGAAGAAGGCTGAGCGCCGAAGAATTGATGCTTTTGAACTGTGGTGTTGGAGAAGACTCTTGACAGTCCCTTGGACTGCAAGGAGATTCAACCAGTCCATTCTGAAGGAGATCAACCCTGGTATTTCTTTGGAAGGAATGATGCTAAAGCTGAAACTCCAGTACTTTGGCCACCTCATGCAAAGAGTTGACTCATTGGAAAAGACTCTGATACTGGGAGGGATTGGGGGCAGGAAGAGAAGGGGACGACAGAGGATGAGATGGCTGGATGGCATCATGGACTCAATGGACGTGAGTCTGAGTGAACTCCGAGAGATGTTGATCAACAGGGAGGCCTGGTGTGCTGCGATTCATGGGTCGCAAAGAGTCGGACACGACTGAGCGACTGAACTGAACTGAACTGAATTGTTTGAATTAATACTGATGCTAATTCAAACACAGAAAGTTCTTCTACAGGAATGCCATTACTCAGCCCATAAGGAGCTGTTGCCAACACACAGGAGATGCTCACAGATAAACACTGTGGCTAGAACAAAAGCTAACACTGAGTATTTACCATGTATCAGATTTCAGTTGTTTCATATTAACATTTTTTTCAGTGGCACAGGAACCCTTATTATACTCATTTTATACATGAGCTGAGGTACAGAAGTAAATAATAAATAACTTGCTTAGAGTCACACAGCTAAGAAGTGGCAGGGCTGGGGACAAACCTAGGCAGTGAGCCTT
This sequence comes from Madoqua kirkii, assembly GCA_006408675.1. NCBI lineage: Eukaryota > Metazoa > Chordata > Mammalia > Artiodactyla > Bovidae > Madoqua > Madoqua kirkii. The sequence goes on from SJYC01117752.1 coordinate 9,346, forward strand.
GGAAACGCGGCTCTCATCCCCAGAAGCTCACAGCCCTGGTACAACACACAGGCATACAACTTACATACAAGAAGGCAGCAGTCCCCACAGAGGAAAGTTATCGCATGTGGTAACAGAGCTGGACACTAACAAGCTTCTGGAAGACAGCAGTCCCGGACAGGTACAGCAGTTCCTTAGTGTTTGCTGGGGGTGGCAGGGTTGGGGTGGAGGTAGGGGTTGGGTTCCAGGACACCCCGCCCCCAGATAGGAAAATCTGAATGCCCAAACCCCTTATATAAATCGGCACAGTATAGTCAGCCCTTAGCCTCTGTGGTTCCAGTCATACAGGAGTGCAGACTGCACAAAAGAGAACTTGAGACAACCAGGCAAAGTGAGAAGGAGGAAGAGTCTTTTAGAAAGACTAGAGAAGAAGGTAGCAAGTCTGGGAAAAATTTCAGCATGACAAGAATATAAAGTGTTAGGAAAGTAAAAAGGATTCAGATCATGAAAGGGTGCATAGGACATGTCAGAGCCGGCAAGAGCATAATCCTGTTTCTTTCCCTCCCAAATCACTGAACCAAGAGTGACAGTGCTGATTCAGCTTTAAAAACAAAGATATTTTAAATAGGAGCTGAAATTTCTTAAACACGCACCTTCGAAAAGGACTCAAAGACCATCTTTTGGCAAGCCTTCTCATAGGGGTCGCCTGGCAACAGCTTCTTCTCTGGATATGCTTCATCCAGGTACTCACAAGTGATGGCAGATTCATAGATCAACTGACCCAGACTGGTTTCCAGAACTGGCACCAGGCCTAAGGGATTCTTCTTGAAAAACCACTCAGGCTTATTTTTCAGGTTGATGTTGATGACTTCATGCCTGAAAAACACATAAACCACAGTGAAGTCAGTAACATTTTTCTTGTATTCCTGAATAAAATGTCATCGGTCCCATTATCCACTTAGCTGATCAGACTCCAAAATTTGGAGTCAGCGTGGCCTTAATTCCTTCCCCCTACCCCTCTTCCTCAAATCACATGGATCAGCAAGACCTGTCAGATAGACCTTCAAATCAGAGTCTGGCTTCATCTGCTTTTCAGCTTTAACACCGCCACCTCGTCCAAGACATCACCTGCCACCCGGACCTCTACGGTAGTCCCACTGGCCCCTCTGCTTCCACTGCCTCCCTACAGTCAGTCGCTAAGTCGTGTTAGAATCTTTGCAACCCCATGGCTGTGGACTGTAGCCCACCAGGCTCCACTGTCCATGGGATTTCCCAGGTAAGAATACTGGAGTGGGTTACCTTTTCCTTCTCCAGGTGATCTTCCAGACACAGATATTGAACCAGTATCTCCTACACTGGCAGGTGGATTCTTTGCCACTGAGCCACCTGGGAAGTCCTCACTCTCTATGTACAAAGGTAAATTGGATGAGGCCACCCTCCTGCTTATTTACAACAATTGCTCTTCACTGCCATGCGGATAAACTCTGAACCCCTTTTTATGCCATGTGATCTGGCCCTAAGTTACCTGTCACATCTGTTTCCTATGATTTTTGCTTTGGTTATTGTGATCTGACCACACTGGCCTTTTTTATATCTCTTGAATTACTTTCTTCATTGAACTTAAGATATGCATCTGAAGTTACTTTGCTAACTTAATTACATATTTGTTATGTCACCTCCTTAGAATGTAAGCTCCATGAAAGCAGTGATCTGCTTGTGTGTCTTGGTCATATTCATAAACAAATATGTAAATGAGCAAAGTTTTAAATAGATTCAAATGGTATGAAGATATATAAACATTTTTGGATAGGTACTCAACACACATTGGTTGAATAAATGAGTGGAAATTCTTCAAGATTGTCAATTAGATATTCTATTTGGGACTAAGATGTATCTTAATTGTAAAAATATCTGAGCCAACTAATTGAGTTTGTTCAGGTCTCACTACATGAAAGTCACATGGTATTAATAAAATTCAGTTTCTTTTGCTAATCTGAATAGAAAGTTCATCAATTTTTACAAGAATATTAAGGAAAAAATTTATCCACAAAATAAGCTTTCAGATTAAATTTCCATGCATTGATATTTTTAGAAAATGGCACATGAGTAAATTACACTAAATAAACCCATAAAGAAGAAACAGGTGAAGTCCGAACTATATTAAGATTGTTTTTGGATCTGATTTCTGTCCTGCCTGAAAGATTTAGGGGAAATAAGAGGAAGAGAAGTTTCATATAATTGTTAAAGTCAGGTCTCAGGTCCATATCATTGTCAAAGCTGGATAAGTGTTCAATAGAACCAATTAGTTACTCAGAAAAAATACATCCCAACATCTTTTGTTCCTTTATCCCATCCACCTGAGTAGCTACAAAATCATTTAGCTTGAGGATTGAATACAGAATCCTACCCTCTCTCCCATAGAAAGAAAGGAATAGCCAGAATGAATAGTGGCATTTGTGTGTATGTATTAAAGGGTTTGTCTGCTGACAGATTACTGTGCACTCATATACAAGCCGCTGCAAGAATAATGAGGCTCTCTGCCAAGGAATTATCAAGATTTCTGAAATTTCACACTATGAAAACAAAAGGTAAATTCTGGGCTTTTATAATAAAGAAGGTTCTCAGAACACATATGCATTTTGATAATCTGGCATGAGCCAACAAGGTCATATACCTGCTGCAACAAGTTGGAAGATGTGCCTTTTAGAGAAAACCGGGCTTTAGTAGATTCTGTAATGATCCAACCAGTCAGTCCTAAAGGAAATCAGTCCTGAATATTCCTTGGAAGGACTGATGCTGAAGCTGAAACTCTAGTACTTTGTCCACCTGATGTGAAGAACTAACTCATTGGAAAAGATCCTGACACTGGGAAAGACTGAAGGCAGGAGGAGAAGGGGACATCAGTGGATGAGATGGTTGGATGGCATCACTGATGCAACGGACATGAGTTTGAGTAGGCTCTGGGAGTTGGTGATGGATAGGGAAGCCTGGCGTGGCTGCAGTCCATGGGATCGCAAAGTTGGACACAACTGAGCGACTGAACTGAACTGATAAGGCTATACGGTCAGTGTGCATGCATGCTAAGTCGCTTCAGTCATGTCTGACTCTTTGCAAGCCTAAGGACTGTATAGCCCACCAGGTTTCTCTGTCCATAGGGATTCTCCAGGCAAGAATATGGAGTGGGTTGCCATGCCCTCCTCCAGAGGATCTTCCTGACCAAGGGATCGAATCTGCATCTCTTAAGTGTCCTACATTGGCAGGCAGTTTCTTTACCACTAGCGCCACCGGAGAAGCCCCATAGTAAAGTTAGCTACCTCTCTAATCAAAGTCCCCTGGGACGTAAACTAATCCATGAACATAGTAGACCTCTGTTGTTTGCACTGCCCAGCAGCTGTTACCACCCTTCTCCCCCTATACACACATTTTTACAGTAAATCAATCCTGTTTCCCTTTGGAAAACTGTGCCAGTAAGATAGGGTTGTTTTCAACCTAGAAGTCCAGAGAGGCACTCACCCAGGACTTGGTGCCCTCAAATCCAGCTGTGTCTTGATGCTGGATTTTTCTTTAAAAAAAAAAAACTAATTTTTGGTTGCACTGAGTCTTTGTTGCTGTGCAAAGGCTTTCTCTAGTTGTAGAGAGTGGGAGTTACATGCTAGTTTTGGAGTTACACTCTAGATTCTTCAGTTGTATGAGCACAAGATATGTCTTTTTCCAATCCAACTGAATTGGATATCTGTTAATTGCAATAAGAGATTCTGACTAATACAGTAAATATTATGATATTTAGATAGGACAATGTTTTGATAAATGTTACTAAATGTTGAATATTTTGCTATGTATTCAGAATCAGTTTCACCCAGAATATGATGGAAATCTTACTGAAGTGATGACTAACTGATAAATACTGTGTGTGTTTTTTTTAACCTTTGGAATATATCTTACCTTTTATAGGGAAAAGGAATTGCCTGCTTAATTCTCCCCCTAGAAGACTAAAAGTAATTTATACATTCTAAGCACATAGATAGAAAATTTCTTTGGAATGGGAACTATCTCTTAAAACTTCCACACCATATGTATCTAATGTTTGTTCAACAGATTCCAAAGGTCACTGTAAGGGAGAAGGTTCCAGTGGCTCTTCAGTGTCAGAGAAAAGCCAGTGACTTGCATATTTCTTGTGGAAAGCGCCTATGTCAATAACCTTGCTGTGTGGCTTCCCCAGAGCATGAATTTTTAGGCACAGATACTTTACTTGTTTCAACCAATAACCCAAACTATAGAAATATGCACAGTACAGTTAACTCAGCACTCTGCCCAGAGGAGTGTCAAGGCCGGGACTCTGGACTGGGATATAGGGCAATATAGCAGCACTCAGGGATCTGCCAGAGCTCAAAGAGCTCCTGCTTGTGAGTACAATTGCTGTGATCTCTGCATACCACGGGCTTTACTGGAGGTCTAGCTTTTCTGGAGGTCTAGCGTTTCTGATCCATAAAATGGCTAATCTAAAGGGAATGTCCCAGACTGGTGGAGTCTGTGACATCGGGCCCCCCACCCCGACCCCGCGCCCCACCTCGGGGATAGGGTCCCTAAGTTGCTCTATCTCGGAAAGGCTGAAAATAGTTTATTTTGCAGTAAAGGAGTCCTGCCAGAGTTTCCCACTGAGGCCTTCCTCAGCAGCTGGTTCATGGCCACATCGGGGAGCAGCCCCCTCCTTGGTCCTCACCGGATTCCCTTGGCCCTCAGGACCAGGAGCGTCCTCTTGGCGTAAGGACAGAACCTCATGCTGTAGACACGGATCAGGCCCTCGGGGACGGGCCCCGGAGGCGCGCTTCCTGCGAGGAGAGGCGGACGCAGTTAAAGCCAGAGAGTGGCAGGGACCCCCAGCCTCCAGTTGTCCACCGGACCCAGCGGTGGAGAGGTCCCGCGCGCTGCGGCCCCGGCCTCTTTCCCTGGGTGGGTGCCTTCCCAGGAGGTTCAGCCGCACCACCCCGACCCGCGGCCCAGGGTCGCCCAGATCCCCGCTGCAGATCGCGGAGGGCAACCTCACCCTTCCCCAGGCTCCTGACCGTTCCGCCGGACATCGCGGCGCAGCACAGGCCGAGCTCCCAGTGGAGTTTAAAGTTCAACCAGGAAGTCGGTCGCCTCTCCCCTATTTTTCTCAGAAGCGCCAGGCTGGGGCAGACGCCAACCCGGCTTGGGCTGTGTGCACAAGAACCCGCGCTGCCGGGGCGCTGAAAGGAAACCTGAGCGCAGAAGCCCCTGGGCGACCCGACCCAGCGCGCAGGCGGATTCCCCACCCTCTTCAAGAAGGAAGGCCCAGCTAAGGCAGCCTGGGCGTCTGGAGAGAGATCACAGCCAATATTCCCACTGCAGGCGCCTTTGCAGTACATGTGAAAACTGGAGTCTTAAATTCACTCTCTCTGAGCCTGTTTCTTCTGCAGTATGGTTGTTGGAAGGATTCGATTTTTACTAAGTTCTTAATACATAGTAGGAGCTGAATAAATTGAGGTTTATTGTGACTACTATAAAACGGATCAATTACAAGAAAATAAATATATACTCTCTGTTGCAACTGCTTACCTTTACTGTAAAAACGTTCATAATTTACATCTTTCTATCTAGAGAAAAGATGCTCAGATGTTGCTTTCTCAATTTTCTTGTACACATTGCCTTTCACAAAAAGCAAATACTTGTCTAATACACAGGTCATTGATACGTTTACTTAATAAATGGAGTAATTTCCAATATGCTGTATAATCTTTTTCCATGTTTAAAGATCCTAGAAAACCTACTTCGTAGGTGAACATTTTATTTATTTATTTTTATGGGTGAACATTTTAGCGAGATGAGAAAAGTCATCTTTCAGATATCACAGAGCTTGGCTACAACCCAAGAAAAGCTGAGAAGCTGGGAGTGAGATGAATTCTTCGTG
>SJYC01117753.1:0-10493 GCA_006408675.1 Madoqua kirkii
AAAAAAAAAAAACTAATTTTTGGTTGCACTGAGTCTTTGTTGCTGTGCAAAGGCTTTCTCTAGTTGTAGAGAGTGGGAGTTACATGCTAGTTTTGGAGTTACACTCTAGATTCTTCAGTTGTATGAGCACAAGATATGTCTTTTTCCAATCCAACTGAATTGGATATCTGTTAATTGCAATAAGAGATTCTGACTAATACAGTAAATATTATGATATTTAGATAGGACAATGTTTTGATAAATGTTACTAAATGTTGAATATTTTGCTATGTATTCAGAATCAGTTTCACCCAGAATATGATGGAAATCTTACTGAAGTGATGACTAACTGATAAATACTGTGTGTGTTTTTTTTAACCTTTGGAATATATCTTACCTTTTATAGGGAAAAGGAATTGCCTGCTTAATTCTCCCCCTAGAAGACTAAAAGTAATTTATACATTCTAAGCACATAGATAGAAAATTTCTTTGGAATGGGAACTATCTCTTAAAACTTCCACACCATATGTATCTAATGTTTGTTCAACAGATTCCAAAGGTCACTGTAAGGGAGAAGGTTCCAGTGGCTCTTCAGTGTCAGAGAAAAGCCAGTGACTTGCATATTTCTTGTGGAAAGCGCCTATGTCAATAACCTTGCTGTGTGGCTTCCCCAGAGCATGAATTTTTAGGCACAGATACTTTACTTGTTTCAACCAATAACCCAAACTATAGAAATATGCACAGTACAGTTAACTCAGCACTCTGCCCAGAGGAGTGTCAAGGCCGGGACTCTGGACTGGGATATAGGGCAATATAGCAGCACTCAGGGATCTGCCAGAGCTCAAAGAGCTCCTGCTTGTGAGTACAATTGCTGTGATCTCTGCATACCACGGGCTTTACTGGAGGTCTAGCTTTTCTGGAGGTCTAGCGTTTCTGATCCATAAAATGGCTAATCTAAAGGGAATGTCCCAGACTGGTGGAGTCTGTGACATCGGGCCCCCCACCCCGACCCCGCGCCCCACCTCGGGGATAGGTCCCTAAGTTGCTCTATCTCGGAAAGGCTGAAAATAGTTTATTTTGCAGTAAAGGAGTCCTGCCAGAGTTTCCCACTGAGGCCTTCCTCAGCAGCTGGTTCATGGCCACATCGGGGAGCAGCCCCCTCCTTGGTCCTCACCGGATTCCCTTGGCCCTCAGGACCAGGAGCGTCCTCTTGGCGTAAGGACAGAACCTCATGCTGTAGACACGGATCAGGCCCTCGGGGACGGGCCCCGGAGGCGCGCTTCCTGCGAGGAGAGGCGGACGCAGTTAAAGCCAGAGAGTGGCAGGGACCCCCAGCCTCCAGTTGTCCACCGGACCCAGCGGTGGAGAGGTCCCGCGCGCTGCGGCCCCGGCCTCTTTCCCTGGGTGGGTGCCTTCCCAGGAGGTTCAGCCGCACCACCCCGACCCGCGGCCCAGGGTCGCCCAGATCCCCGCTGCAGATCGCGGAGGGCAACCTCACCCTTCCCCAGGCTCCTGACCGTTCCGCCGGACATCGCGGCGCAGCACAGGCCGAGCTCCCAGTGGAGTTTAAAGTTCAACCAGGAAGTCGGTCGCCTCTCCCCTATTTTTCTCAGAAGCGCCAGGCTGGGGCAGACGCCAACCCGGCTTGGGCTGTGTGCACAAGAACCCGCGCTGCCGGGGCGCTGAAAGGAAACCTGAGCGCAGAAGCCCCTGGGCGACCCGACCCAGCGCGCAGGCGGATTCCCCACCCTCTTCAAGAAGGAAGGCCCAGCTAAGGCAGCCTGGGCGTCTGGAGAGAGATCACAGCCAATATTCCCACTGCAGGCGCCTTTGCAGTACATGTGAAAACTGGAGTCTTAAATTCACTCTCTCTGAGCCTGTTTCTTCTGCAGTATGGTTGTTGGAAGGATTCGATTTTTACTAAGTTCTTAATACATAGTAGGAGCTGAATAAATTGAGGTTTATTGTGACTACTATAAAACGGATCAATTACAAGAAAATAAATATATACTCTCTGTTGCAACTGCTTACCTTTACTGTAAAAACGTTCATAATTACATCTTTCTATCTAGAGAAAAGATGCTCAGATGTTGCTTTCTCAATTTTCTTGTACACATTGCCTTTCACAAAAAGCAAATACTTGTCTAATACACAGGTCATTGATATGTTTACTTAATAAATGGAGTAATTTCCAATATGCTGTATAATCTTTTTCCATGTTTAAAGATCCTAGAAAACCTACTTCGTAGGTGAACATTTTATTTATTTATTTTTATGGGTGAACATTTTAGCGAGATGAGAAAAGTCATCTTTCAGATATCACAGAGCTTGGCTACAACCCAAGAAAAGCTGAGAAGCTGGGAGTGAGATGAATTCTTCGTGGAAAATAAATGTCCTTTGTTGTTGTTTTGTTTTCCTGTGGATGGTTCTGCACAGGCTTTGGGTTTTAGAGCTCAATAAACTCGAATAGACCATTGCTCTTTTGGCCTTTAAGACAAACTGAGATCTACAAAGGGATAAAACTTCAAGCTGAGGATTAGGCTTAATCTGTTCAGGACTGGTCTAGTGATGCTGGGATGGATATTTGCAAGGAAAGAAAGCTGAGAGAGGTAAAGTGGGTTTAGGAGGACTGCACACTTCCTAAAAATGGGGAAACACACTGCTTATCATCTTTGGAAGCTCAGGGCTGCTCCTTGCATCACTGATTAGATTTTTTAAATTTATGGGTCTTAGATTTTATTTCTAATTTCAAAAATCGTTCACAGTGAGAACTCACCCATTTTCCTCAACTGTCCCTCCAAGGCCATTTCTGGGATAGTCTGTCTTTCACCTTCCAGACTAAGAAAGAAAGAGCACTCCTCTTCCTGTGATCTGCACGGTGTAGAGGTCACAGCATCTCCACCTGAATACCAGCCACAGATATTCCCCAGAAACTCGGTTAAAGACCTCCATTTTCATCTAAAACCCAGTCAGATTGCAGAAAGACTTGCCTTTCCACTGCTTTTTCAATTGATTTTATTCAGTTTCTCCTTTGCTCTAGCACAGGGCAGGTTCGGCTTCTCATGGCTGATTCCAGCCAGATCACTATCTCTTACCTAGAGTTCACACTTCTTCCTCACCTGTCATCTACCTGCCATTTACTCTGGGAGCAGCAGCAAGATTTGCCTCCTCACCTTCTTTTCTAGCGATGGCTTTAAAATGCTCAAGTTGTAGTTAAAAGAATATTGTGTTTTCTGGGGGTGGGGTGGGGGTGCAGGGAGGGCTTGATGGAACAAAAATAAGTCAACTAGTGAGGGAGTGGCAACAGAAACTATCCAGAGCTTAAGCAGTACTTGAGAAGAAAGTTTGACTGTTGTCCAGGCCACTTCTCTCTGTGACTCAGCAATGTGGGATTTTGTCAGCCAATCAGTGTAGACCCTTATCACCAAGCACCACTTGTGTTTGGCACTCACATTTCAGCAAAGAAATTCTTCAGGGCAGAAACACTTAGCTCCACTCCTTCCTCACCCCATGTCAGCAAAGTGCATCACCATCTCTGACTGTGATAATCAGACTCCCAGGAGCATCCTGGATTCTTCCTTCTGTCTTACCCCTCTTTATCAATCCATCACCAAAGCCCATAGTTGTTGTTTTTAATATTTATTTATTTGGCTGTTCCAGGTCTCAGCTGCAACATGCGGGATCTTTGATCTTCACTGTGCATGTGGGATCTTTAGTCGTGGCTTACAAACTCTTAGATGCAGCATGTGGGGTTTAGTTCCCTGACTAGGGATCAAACCCAGGCCCCCTGCACTAGGAACAGAGTCTTCTTCACTGGACCACCAGGGAAGTCCTGATATAGGTTTTTAACCTTTAAAATATTTTTAACACATTACCTCATCAATGGCTTTCCACTTGGGGTGATTTTGCCCCCCCATAACGGAACATTTGACAATATCCACAGACATTTTTAAAAAATATCTTACTTATTCTTGGCTGTGCTGGATCTTTGTTGCTGCGCAGGCTTTTCTCTAGTTGCAACAAGTCGGGGCTGCTCTCTAGTTTCAGTACGCATGCTTCTCATTGCGGTGGCTTCTGTTGCAGAGCTCATACTCCCAGGTGCCGAGGCTTTAGTAATTGCCACACATGGGCTCAGTAGTTGCAGCTCCCTGGCTTAGTTGTTCTGAAGCATATGGGATCTTCCCTGATAAGCGATCCAACCCATTTCTCTTGCACTGGCAGGGGGATTCTTTACCCTTGAGTCACCAGGGAAGTCCTCATAGACATTTTTGATTGTCACAACAGTAGAGGTGCTACTAATAGGGATGCTGCTAAACATCCTGCAATGAGACTTACCCCCATATCCAGTCCCAGATGCCAGTAGTGCTCAGCTTGACAACCCTGCTTGGCTTCCCTTGTTAGAATCATGAAATCAATTCCTAACAGATCTTCCTATTTCTATTCTCCCCACTCTCCTACCCAGTTGATAATCCTCCAGCCAGAATGATCTTTTATAAACATAAATCTTATCTTATCATCCCTCTATTTAAAACCGTTTAATGTCTTTCCCTGGCTCTTAGGATAAAGACCAGCATTCACAACTTGGTATTTACCTGGCCCTTGCTCCTTCTCCAGCCTTCAGTGTTTTCTACTGACCTCCCTCTATTTCAGTAACACTGTCCTTTCCAATTCTTACCATCTGTTGTCCTGCCTTGATACTTTAAAAAAAAAAACCTATCCTCTGTTCGTTCCCCATCCCCTCCCCTCAGCAATCACTCTTTATTCCTTTAAATCTCAGGGAAAACAGCACATGCACACAGCAATCAGCTCTGACACTGCCCATGCAACCAGGAGAGAATTACACCATGCTGCTGCTGCTGCTAAGTCGCTTCAGTCGTGTCCGACTCTGTGCGACCCCATAGACGGCAGCCCACCAGGCTCCCCCATCCCTGGGATTCTCCAGGCATAAGCCCTCGTAATATCGTTTTTCTTTTCTTCTTAATTCAATCTACCATTCTACCTTTATGTAATGAAATAAATGTCTATTCCACACTCGCTGGCCCCCACTAAGAAGGAAGTTCTTCTAAGTTCCACAAAGAAAGGAACTGTATCTGGTTTGCTCACTATTTTGTTCCAAGCGAGTAGCACAACGCACAGTAATACTCAGTAAATATTAATATTTGCGAATGAAATGAAGACGAGAAGGTGGCAAGATGAGAAGAAGAGACGTAAAGAAGGGAAGAAAGAGGGCCTGAAGGGAGGGAAGGAGTGCACAAGTAAAAGGGTAAGCCCTCGTAATATCGTTTTTCTTTTCTTCTTAATTCAATCTACCATTCTACCTTTATGTAATGAAATAAATGTCTATTCCACACTCGCTGGCCCCCACTAAGAAGGAAGTTCTTCTAAGTTCCACAAAGAAAGGAACTGTATCTGGTTTGCTCACTATTTTGTTCCAAGCGAGTAGCACAACGCACAGTAATACTCAGTAAATATTAATATTTGCGAATGAAATGAAGACGAGAAGGTGGCAAGATGAGAAGAAGAACGTAAAGAAGGGAAGAAAGAGGGCCTGAAGGGAGGGAAGGAGTGCACAAGTAAAAGGGTGAGGAGGGGGCGGGGGGCGGGGGAGAGAGGGAAGTGAGGAAGCAAAGTCAAACTGCGAATCTTTTGATCCGTTACTTCCAGAAGTTGTATGCCTCCTTGAAATAGTGGAGGATATGTTAGAGTATGCAATTAGTAATCAAAGGTTTGAAGCTCTAGATTTAGACTCGATCTGGCTTTAAGTCCCTCTCAGTTTTGTAGTCTTGGGCAATTACTTCTCTTACTCCGCTTTCCTTTTCTACAAAATGAATCTGATAGAGGATTTGAATATTAAATGAAATAATATCTGAACTGCCCTTGGAACAACGTCTGGCACGGTAAGCCCTCAATACTAAAGCCTGCTATTGCTGTTTATTATTTACGTAATTACTTGACCGAGGCTGGATTACTCCAGCACCCGCCCTGGGGCCAGCCCCTTGTTTCGCCTTCCGCTCTCCCATTGGTTGAGACAGCTCAGCACTCCCACCAATCCGCTTGGCTCAAGAGAGAGAGGCTGAAAGGGAAGAACCAATGGGCGCAGGCGTTACGGTATCCCGGATACGGTGTAAACAGTGGCGGCTCTGCCAGCCCAGCAGCCAAGGACCTTAGGGTAACCGTTGTAGACCCTGGCCTGGGTCAGGTGTTGGCTGCCCCCGGCCGGCTGAGAAATATCTGGGCCATGGCGCAAGGCCGGGAGCGAGAAGAAGTCCACAACGTCGCCCTTGGCGCGTCTCTGTCCGTGAGGTGCGGCGTCCCTGCGACTGACTCCTTTCGCGGAAATTCTTCCCTCAGAACTACAACCTCTCCCTACCCTTTGCTTCCTCTTGTCCTGTAGACCTGCCTCCCACAAATTCGACCTCTTCTTCAGCCACCAGCGCCTTCCTGCAGATTTCCTTTCTCTGTGACTTCGCTCCCCTCATTTCCTTACTCAATGACAACGGTTCCATCTCTTTCTACTCCTCCCTGCCCACCCGCCCCAACTCACCTCCCCGCCGCTGTCTTACCCAGTACTGCTCTCCTACACTCTTAATTTCTGCCTCCTCTTTCTATTACCTTCAATAATCTTTTCTTTTCATGTATGTTCCCCACCGCCCACACTCATCCCAGTGACAGCCCTCTTTCCATCCTAATGGTCTTTGGTGATTTTCTCCGTACTTAGGGCCATCAGTCCCTTCCTTCTCTCTCCTATCCACCGATCCTGGATTTGTTTGCACCTGTAGTGGCCTTTGAAAAACATAAAACGCTGCGCAGATATAAGTTGGCATTGCTTTCCATCCACATTCTAGAGTGTTAGTTGCACTGTGTTCCACACAGCATCTTCACCGTCCTGGCTGTACTCCCTATATCCTTGAAGTTTCTCTCCGAACCAGTGTCCTTCTCTGGTGCTCTCCATCATCTTTAAGCTTATCTTTACCATTTAAATAGAGGTAGATTCTCCCCTCATTTCAGACTCTCATCTTTGTCTTCTTCCTCTAGCTTAACATTCACCACGCACTCCTTACTTAAAAATATATTACTTTTGTGTTCTAACCTTTTCATTCATGTCTACTTACTTCTTTTACTTTGTGCATTTATCTCTTCTCTAGTTTTAGATCTAAAACATAGCTGCACACACTCCATCTTAGTAAAGAAGCAATTTTCCTATTTAACTCCCAACCACTAAGCAGGCTCTCTCTCTCTCTTTTTTAACTTTTCATGTTATATTGGAATATAGCTGATCAACAACCCTGTGATAGTTTCAGGTGGATCCAGGCCATCTTATTTAAAGCTTTTTTAAACACTTATTTTTTAAATCAAAACTAGTTTTAAAGGTAAGGCCGAGGATTCACCTGCTTTCTATTAGGATCAAGCTCTTTTTTCTCTCTTTTGTTTTTACTTTTTCTTTTCCATGCATACAAGACCTCAGAAATCCTTCTGAGATTTTCTCAGAAAGAAGATTTTCTTTGAGGTTTGAACAGAGGTTGTGCTTCACTAGAAAAACCTCTGAAGAAGATTCTCAAGACCTGTGGAACTTTAGGTCTACACTTAACTTTCTTTAGTGCCTGAGCTGGAACTGGTCTCACAGCAACCTTGTGTATTCTTTCATCTGAGAGATGGTTTGGGGCAGAAAGGGGGTGAAAAGAGAATAGATGAGTTTCAAATCTGTTCATGATCTATTGTTTGCTTTGTTTAAAACAGAAAGAAAGTATTTGAAATGTATTCTTTTCTATTGATGTGACCTATTTTTTCCCAAAGATGGGTGCAAGGATTCCCCAAGCAGAATGTTCACTTTGTCAACGACAGCACCATTTGCTACCCTTCTGGGAATTTTGTAATATTTATCAATATTGAAACCAAGAAAGAACTGTACTCCAGTGTATGAATGGAATTGTGGGCGTCGTGGCAACTAACATTCCTTATGAAGTTGTGGCTTTTTCTGATCGACGGCTAAGACCACTCATATACATATACAACTTTCCTGGATTAACCAGAAGGACCAAATTAAAAGGTATCTTACAAGACCTTTCCTCTGACATGACTGAAAGATTTTGCCTTAAGATGTGACCAGATCTAGCTCTTAAACATGAATATTTTCTTTCTTTCTGAAAGGTTGTTTTTTCAGTTTTGGTGGTTTTCGTTTTGTTTTTTAGGAATACTCATTTATAAGGAAGGAAACGGGATCACTAGGAATTTAATTAAGTAGGATAGAGCCTTGCTACTCAATATATGTTCTCCTTACAATCAACATTGCATCACCTAGGATGCTTGTAAATGCAGAAACTCTGCTCTCATCCAATACCTGCTGAACTGTAATCTATATTTTAACCAGATTCCCTAGGTGATTCATATGTACATTAAACTTGAAAGGCGCTGGATTAGAATATTATAACAGAAATGCTGTTTGTAAACCTTTTTCAGAACAATATTTTCTTTCCTTATGATTTATTGAAGATCTAACTGAATGGATATCATATAACTTCTAAAGGATAAGTCTCTGAGCCTCAATTTCCTTATGCATGAAATGAAGATAATGGTATCTATTGTTAACAAATGAAATTATATATAACATATAATTGAATAGTATATAATGTCTGTGAAAATATATGTATATATAATATGTATGTATTTTTAGTCGTGTCTGACTCTTGCAACCCCATGGACAGTACACTAGGCTCCTTTGTCTCTGGAATTTCCCAGGCAAGAATACTGGAGTGGGTTGCCGCTTCCTTCTCCATGTGTCATATATACAATGTTAATCAATGTTTCCTACCATTTGAGTTATTATATGTCCTAACTCATTCATAGACACAACTGTCCCAGACTGGCCTACTGCACATTGGGGACTATCTACAGACATATCCTGTTCTATTATGCTTTGCTTTATTGTGCTTTATAGATACTGTATTTTTTAAAGATTGAAGGTTCATTGCCGCCCTGCATTGAGCCACTCTACTGGGACCATTTTTACAATAAGTATTTGCTCACTTCGTGTCTCTGTGTCACATTTTAGTAGTTACTACAATTTTTCAAGCTTTCTCATTATTTTATTTGTTGTAGTGATCAGTGACCTATTCAATAGAATACAGTTACTATTGTATTTGTTTTGGGGTGCTACAAACTACACCCATATAAGATGACAGACTTAATCT
The DNA here is from genome assembly GCA_006408675.1 of Madoqua kirkii. Taxonomy (NCBI): domain Eukaryota; kingdom Metazoa; phylum Chordata; class Mammalia; order Artiodactyla; family Bovidae; genus Madoqua; species Madoqua kirkii. The sequence continues at coordinate 9,168 of SJYC01117753.1, forward strand.
CTAAATCTTTTGTTATGTGCTGACTGTTACAGTAAGCAACCATCCCCCCGCCCCCCACCGAGGCCTCTCTATTTCTTGAGACACAGCAATATTGAAATTAAGCCCATTAATATCCCTACAAAATTGAAATTAAGCCATTAATAACTTCCCTGGTAGCTCAGTGGTAAAGAGTTGTTTGCAATGCAGGAGGCACTGGAGATGCGGGTCCATCCCTGGGTAGGGAAGATCCTCTGTAGGAGGAAATGGCAACCCACTCCAGTTTTCTTGCCTGGAGAATCGCATGGACAGAGCAATCTGGCAGGCTGCAGTCCACAGTCTTTCAAAGAGTCGAACCCAGCTGAAACAACTGAACATGTAGCACAATAACCCTACAATGGCCTCTAAGCGTTCAAGTGAAAGGAGTCACACACCTCTCCCTTTAAATCAAAAGCTAGAAATAATTAAGCTCAGTGAAGAAGACATGTCAAAGCTAAGAGTAGTCAAAAGCTAGGCCTCTTGTACCAAATAGTTAACTAAGTTATGAATGCAAAGGAAAAGTTCTTAAAGGAAATTCAAAGTGCTGCTCCAGTGAACACAGATATAAGAAAGCAAAATAGCATCATTGCTGACATGGAGAAAGTTTTAATGATCTGTATGAGATGGCTGGATGGCATCACCAACTCGATGGACGTGAGTTTGAGTGAACTCCAGGAGTTGGTGATGGATAGGGAGGCCTGGCAAGCTGCAATTCGTGGGGTCGCAAAGAGTTGGACATGACTGAGTAACTGAACTGAACTGAACTGATGAGCAAATAGCCTTAAATTCCCTTAAGCCAAAACCTATTCAAAAGCCAGGCCCTAACTCTTCAGTTCTATGAAGACTGAGAGAGCTGAGGAAGCTGCAGGAGAAAAATTCAAAACTATCAGTCATTGGTTCATGAGGTTTAAAGAAAGAAGTCATCTCCATAATATAAAAGTGTAAGGTGAAGCAACAAATGCTGATGTAGAAGCTGTAGGAAGTCATCCAAAAGATCTTGCTAAGATAATTAATAAAGGTGGCTAGACTATGAAACATATTTTCACTGTATTTGGATGAATCAGCTTTGTACTGGAAGAAGATGTCTTCTAGGACTTTAACACAGATAGACGAGGTCAGTTCAGTTCAGTTCAATTCAGTCACTCAGTCGTATCCGACTCTTTGTAACCCCATGAACTGCAGCACACCAGGCCTCCCTGTCCATCACCAACTCCCGGAGTTCACTCATACGTCCATCGAGTCAGTGATGCCATCCAACCATCTCATCCTCTGTCGTCCCCTTCACTTCCTGCCCTCAATCTTTCCCAGCAT
>SJYC01117754.1:0-13522 GCA_006408675.1 Madoqua kirkii
ATGAAGAAAAACATAAAAGTCACTGATATAAAATATTTAAATGTAAAGAAGCATATTTCTGCGTGAAAATTAGTTATTATAACTGTATTTCTCATATTCTTCACAGAATATAGATCATAGGTTTATTATGTTTTAGAGAGCCAGGAGTACTTAAATAAATGTTCTTCCAGAACAAAAAGTAGAGAATGAGAATAATTTGAAAGAGGTTGATGCCAAGGCCAAGGGCCCTCTTAGCATAATGGTGCTGTAGACAGGTAGACTGTGGTATTGGTATAGGGATCACTCCATCAGTGGAAGAGTTGAAGGCTGGGGACAGGGTCTAGGATCTATAAATCTAAGTATATGATAAAGATGCTCCCAGACATGTACACACACACACACACACACACACAATAGGTGATCTGGATTATTCAATGATGGTGTTAAGAAAACTTATTAAAACAAAAGTATCAAGTTATATACTCATTGTTATACTGTACACCAAAACTTATATCAAACAAAAATAGCTCATTATAAACAACAAACCCATCGAAAAGTAGAAAATATGTGGTGGAAAATTGAAATAATTTGAGGATGGAGAAGAACTTTTCACATAAAGGATGCAACTTAAAATAGACATATTTTTGATTACATACAAATTTAAAACTTGTGAACATCAAAATACCATAAAAATTAAAAAGCAAATAACAAACTGAGGGAAATATTTGAACAAATATGACCAAGTGTTTTCAGAGCATTTATGAAATGATAAGGGAAAAAGACAGATATTCTGATAGAACAGTGGAAAAAGAACTTGTCCAAACCACAAGACTAGCAATGTCCAAAAGCATAAAGTCTTCCATCTCAATATTCATTTTATTTATTTTTCAACATTCATTTAAAGGAGTTTCTTAAACTGAGATGAAGTTTTTCTGCTTATCAAGGTCACAATTTTTTAAAAGCTTATAATTGCTAGGCAGAGTGTTAAATTGATAACATTTTTGTTATTGTTGTTGAAGGTAGAGGTAAAAAGTGATACAAAGACATGAATGTAAAGAAGAGAAACATAGAAGGCAAAGCTTGCATCTATGGAACCACACTGAGGAGCAGCAGCTAAAGGAGGGGAAACCAGAGCCTCACATATAAGGAAGGCAGAGGCAGATACTTCCCTGTATTAGCATCCTCACTATGCACATTTTAAACATGTTGCTAAGACTTTTAAAGTCATGTTTCATTTCTTCAGCTGCAGGTACAAATGAGAAAAGAACTTTTTTAGTTGTTCTAAACACCGAAAGATATTAAGCTAAGGGCCAGATATGACCTGTTGGGGCAGAGATATGGAAGCAAGCTAGAACTGTTGCAGCTCTTCAAGGTTTTTCAGGTTGTTTGAATGAATAACTTTTCTAATTACCATAGTTCATGTATTTATTCTTGGGCCATTTCAAGTCACGTGGGGACGTACATGGTGCAGTATACTCAATTTTGCACTGCAAAATTGCATGGCTTAATTCACTCTAAAATCCTTTAAAAATGGATCTTAAGTTTGCTCATAACTTTCTATTAACAGTGTTAGATGTCAGTCAAGACACCTCTTATTCTAGGGGCCAAAGCATTTGAATTATGTAAAAATTATTAAATACGGGAAGTTAAACTATAAGACTATAGCTAATCTGAACATGATTAAATCCTTATAATGGGTTTTTATATTGTAGGCAATGTTCTCCTAGACTACACTTTACTTTCCTTCAGTTACTGTGGCACCTACCTGGCTAGTTATTCCTCCCTTCCAGAATTTGAACTGGCCCTCTGGTAAGTTGCAGCCTCCTGCAGAATTCTTTTCATTGGGTCACATTTTAATCTTGTCCTTCTAGATCGTATCAAAGGACATCTACATGAAAAATCTGGAACAAGGAAACGTGAACCAAATAACAGTCCTAATCATTGGCTTAATATAATCCCCACTTTCAGGCAGCAAATTGGCAGGGCAAAAGCTAACAGAATAATTACGGTCTTTCTCTTCTTATTAATGTGTTATAATATTCCTTTGTCAGGTAAAGAATACATGGATAATTACATAAAGTTTTATCTTCTCTTAAATCATATGATACCTTTGAATTATTTTATACTTTCCACTAATGTTGAAATTAAGATGTCTCTATATTAGAGCTCAGTTTGAAGTAATTATTTTTAGGGACATTAGAATAATTATATGTTCAGAGAGTAGAACATCATACCCCATTTTCCAGCTGTAAAGAAAATACTTGTTAATAAGACACATGTCTGGTCTTTGCTGGGTCACTTCATGTGGTCACCTTCAAGATGCACTCACTGTTCTATCCATAATATAGACTCCTTCCGGGGGAAATCTGTCTTATTAAGGTAAAATATGGAATGTTCCAACGGTGATTGAGAATACCCCTTACAGACCAGCTTTTCTCGGGGCTTCTGTGGTGACTCAGCTGTTAAAGAAACCACCTGCCAATGCAGGAGATGCAACAAACTTGGATTCAGTCCCTGGGTCGGGAAGATCCCCTGGAGAAGTAAATGGCAACCCACTCCAGTATTCTTGCCTGGGAAGGTCCATGGACAGAGGAGCCTGGTGGGTGTCAGTCCATGGGGTTGCCAAGAGTTAGACATCACTGAGTGCTCTCCCACACACACATACACACACACACCAGCATTTCTCATGGAAGAATGTAATAATCTAGATTCAGGGAACAACATTTAGTTTATGTAGAGTTACTTAAAAAAAAAAACTTTACTGAGATATAATTGATGTATAATAAACTATATATACACAACTTGATGACTTTTGACTTATTCATGAAACCATCACCATGCCCAGGATGATGAATATATCCATCATCTCCAAAAGTTTTCCTGTGCTCCTTCAGATCCAGGTATGCCACACATACATGTGGCTTCCCAGCGTAAGGCATCTGCCTGGCAATGCAGGGGACTCAGGAGACTCAGGGTTGATCCCTGTATTTGGGAGATCCCCTGGAGAAGGAAACAGCAACCCACTCCAGTATTACTGCCTGGGAAATCCTGTGGACAGAGAAGCCTGGTGGGCTGCAGTCCAGGGGTCCTCATAGAGCCGGCACGACTGAGTGACTGGGCACACATACCTGTACATCATTGCTTCCCTGCCTTCACCCCTGGGGAACCAGTGGTGTATTTTCTCTCACTCTGAGTTAGTTTGCATTTTATAGAATTGCATATACATTAGACACTATTTTTTAAAATCTGACTTCTTCCATGCTGCACAGTTATCTTTAAATTCTCCCATGCTGCTGTGTGTTTCAATAGCTCATTCCTTTGTATTCCATGGTATATAGCACAATCTGTTTACTCACTCACCTGTTAATGATTGTTTTAGTTTGCTAGGGCTGCCATTAACAAAGTACCACAAACTGAGTGGTTTAACCACAGAAATTTATTGTCCACTTCTGGAGGGCAGAAATCTGAGATCAAGGTGTCAGCAGGATTGATTCCTGCTGAGCTATGATGGAGAATCTGTTTCTGACTGTGAATAACTGTCCTCGTGTTCACATGGTGTTCTCCTTGTTTGTATATCTGCCTCTTAATTTCCCCTTTTCTAAGGTTACTAATCATATTGGAGTCGGGCCACACTAAATGACTTCATTTCATTTAGGAAAGACCCTCCTTCCAAATAAGGTCATACTCTGAGATACTGAGGGTGAGGACCTTAGCCTACGAATTGTAGGAGATACAAATCCATCCATAACAATGCTTAAAAGATGAGGAGGAATGAGATTTATGAAGAGGAAAAGGAAGAAGATTCTAAGAAGAGAAAAAGCATGTGCAAAGGCCATGAGGTCAGAAAATATGGCAAAATGAAGATTTAATTAAGAGGTCATAATGCCGTAAACAAGAGACTAGCCATGAGAGGCAAGCCCAAAGGGACAGTGTGAGGCCAGTGTGTGATCAGCCTTGTAAATATGTGACAGTGGAGTTTATCATCCAAATCTGGACACTTGTGAGAATGAAAGGGGTATGTTATTAATAACTGAGGCAAAAGGACACTCATCCTCTGTATAAGTCATGCAAGTTGGCACATCCTTTATCATAGAGGCAGTGGGAGTCTAGTAAGGACTTTTACAGGGATGTGAAAATAACATGATCAGTCAGCATATAAAGATCTTCTGGTCACATCAAGGAAGGAACATCAATTAGGAGGCTTTGGTGGTCCAGATGAGAGATAGTCGTGGCATGGACTAGAATAGTGAGCATAGGGATGCAGGAAAGTGGAGATATCTGAGAGGTGTTTAGGAGGCGGCACCATTGGGCTTGGTGACCGCCTGAATGTTGGGCATGGTGCTGAGTGAGAGGGACAGTTGAGGGTTTTACCCAGAGTTGTGATTTGGGAAACTTGGGGACATGATGGTGCTTCTCAGAAAGATATAGAAGGCCTGGGTGGAGGGAGGTTGGAAGAGGCGACTGGGGAAGATGAGTTGGGACAAGCTGAGTTGAGGGTGCTTGAGATAAAGAAATGGTGATGTCTAGTTGGCAGTTGATATATCAGTTAGGATTAAGGTTCAGTTGCTGCTACAGAAACCCAAATCACCCTAAAGAGATGGTGTAAACAAGACAGGAGTTTTTTTTCTCCAATGCAGCAGTTTGGGTATGAGCAGCCTGTGGCTGATCTGGTGGCTCACCGGGGTCTGGGATCTGTCTCCCCTGTTCTGTTGTTCTCACACTCCTAGGGTGTTGCCCTCATCTCTAGGCTAAAGTGGGGCACCAGCCATATATTTTTGGGAGCCACATGGAAGGGAAGAGCATAATGGGGAGAGCGCAAACCTTTGTTGGACACATAGTGTGGGAACTGCACACATCAGTACCACTTAGAGCCCACTGGCCAGCTTGGTCACAAGCCACATGGAGCTACAAAGCATGCTGGGAAATACGGCCCTCACTGTGGGTGACCATGTACCTGGTTAGGAACTTGGGGGTTCTGTTATTAAGAAGGAGAAATGGAGAATAGATTTTGAGAGACGCAGTTTGCCTCTATCCTGGATAGCTAGGACCAGAGCTCAGGAGAGAGTGCTGGCCGTTAACATTTTGGAGTTGTTAGATTAGTAGTCTTGAGTGCTGAAAGTGGATAGAGCACCTGCAGAGAACCTTAACAGAAGTAGAGGAACGCCAATAAAAGGGGCTGAGAGGGGAAAAGGGCCTCAGAGGACACTCAGAAGGAGCCGTCATGGAGCGAGGACGGACAGGGGCATGGAGGTTCCAAACACACCTGAGCCTGGATTCTGAAGAAAGCAGAGCCTGAGGCAGAAACTCACATGCCCCTTCTTTAGGAGAGAGTACAGTTCCAGGAAGGAGGCAAGCTAGAAAGGAGGAAGGAGGGAGGGAGGGAAGAGAGCCAGTGTGAGTGTACATTAATTCACTGGGCACCACCGGGCTGCTCTGTCCCACAGGTGGTCTTTTGAGCGGCCGTGTGGAATACTGTGAACATGGACGGTCCCTGGGCCGTGACACAAGGGGCTGGGAAGGGGAGACGAAGATATGGGAACTTGGCCACCAGTCCTGTTACCCCATCAAACAAAAGTCCCCGGCACAAGGTATTAACTCCGCCCCACTTTCAGACTTCGTGCAACCTGAGGCTCTGGGTGTGCACAGCAGGCATGAGATGAGGTGTGAGCAGAGTGGGCCCATGAAGTTAGTTGAAGCCTATGCAGTTAGGCAGCCACCAAGTCAGCTAGGCAGAACAGGTGATCCAGGGCCCAGAAACAGCATGGGGCTGCCAGTTAGGTTTCACATAAGAGCTTTGCTGACAGAGAGTCCAAGAGTCATCCCAGAAGGTAGTTGTCGTGAGCGGAGTCCAGTCCTGCAGAAGTTAAGTTAGACAAGGACTGAAAAGAGCCTGCCAGGCTTGGGATGAAGGTGGATGTCAGTGGATCTTAGAGACAGACAGATGGGAGACAGATATCCATGTCAATGGAATGGTGGCAGGTGCAGATATCCTGGGATGAGGGGAGAACAAGAGTGAGGAAGAGGACGCAGTGAGTTTAAACAACTCACTCAGGGAGGTTGGCTCCAAGGGAAGAGAGACATGAAAGTGTGAGATTAGGGGAGGGATTTTTTAAAAGATGGTACAGATGAGCACTTTAGGGTTGACAGAGAGGAGTCAGGAGAGAGGGGAGCCCAAAGGTGCAAAAGAGAAGGAATAATGGGTAAACTAATGTTCTTAGAAGTCAAGACCTGTAGGGTCCAGAGCACAGGTGGTAAAACTGGCCTTAAGCAGAAGGGGGGATATGTCTTCCATTGTAACAGAAGAGGATAAGGAAAGAATGATACAGAACTTGGCAGGTTGTCACACTCGATCTCAGAAATTTGGAGGAATTTTCAGCTGATAACCTCTGTTTTGTTCATCGGAGTCAAGGCCATTTACTGAGAATAAGAAGGAGCCGGAGGAGTTAGAGCCTTCAGGAAAATGGAGAATATTAAAAATCAGCACTTTAGAGAATAGGGAAGAGAACCAGCCGGAGAAACAAAGGAGGATCGGAGGTTGTATTGAGGGTCCTCGTTGGTGGTAAACATGGATCTGTAATATCACTGGCAAACATAGTCCTGTGATATTTGTTCTTTTGTTTCAGCAGCTCAGGTTTTCAGCCATATGCATCCAGGGTTGATGTGTTTTCCCAGGCATCTGAGGCAGAAAGTAAAAACAATCCAGGGAATCAGTGATACCAGCAAGAGATTAGTTAATGTGATGGATGGGACCTCTGTGATGGGGATGGAAAGAGGTGGAAGCAGGAGGGAGCCAAGAAACGGGGTGAACTCCACACAATTTAGTTCTAGTTTGCAATTCACAACCCTGAGTGGAGTTCTGGCTCCTTGTGAGGGGACAGCTCACGTGAATTTTTCTTCTGTTTATCTAGCAGAGGACCTTGCTCATGATAGGCATTCAAAATATTCTCTCAAGTGGGTAAATGAATTGATCTGTTTTAAACTACTAGTATTATGATTTTTGTTTATTCTTAAAGGGGCAAAAACCAAACAATGTAACCGAGCATAACCCTATGGGCTCTTCCGGGGATAGGTGGTAGTGGTTTAGACCCTAAGGCATGTCTGATTCTTTGAGACCCCGTGGACTATAGCCCGCCAGGCTGCTCTGTCCGTGGGATTTCCCAGGCAAGAATACTGGAGTGGGTTGCCATTTCCTTCTGCAGGGGATCTTCCCCACCCAGGGGCTGAACCTGCATCTCCTGCATTGGCAAGTGGATTCTTTAGTGCTGAGCCACATGGGAAGCCTACTATGATTTTTAAAACTCAGTAAATGATCAGCTGGCATCAGTGCATACAGGGCATCCCATCTTGTAAGGAGTACTCATCTGTTGTACTAAGCGATTTAGGCGCCTACACTTTTCAGCACATGTGATGGTACTTTGATGGTACTTTCCACTTGCTAGATATAAATGGGTCAGATCCAGATTTGATAAGGAGCACGAAACAGCCTTACTCGACATTGCAGAGTCATATTTTAAAATAATTGTCTTGCTTTTCTAGGAGGGTACACTATAATTATAAGCACAATTATTTTAACCTTGATATTAAGATAATAGATTAATAAATTATGTAATAAATTCTCAAGTTATGTAAGTTGTTTTCAAGTTTTGGGAATAGCCAAAAATTCATTCAGGTTTTCATTCTCTCTTATGGAAAAGCCTGAATGAACTTTATGGCCAACCCAATAATTAGGTATATGTTCTCAAGACATGAAATTAAAATGAATTATTCTTCACCAAACTCAATTTTGTCTCAGGAACTGGGAATCAGGTGTCATTACAGCCTTACTCGACATTGCAGAGTCATATTTTAAAATAATTGTCTTGCTTTCCTAGGAGGGTACACTATAATTATAAGCACAATTATTTTAACCTTGATATTAATAGATTAATAAATTATATAATAAATTCTCAAGTTATGTAAGTTGTTTTCAAGTTTTGGGAATAGCCAGAAATTCATTCAGGTTTTCATTCTCTCTTATGGCAAAGCCTGAATGAACTTTATGGCCAACCCAATAATTAGATATATGTTCTCAAGACATGAAATTCAAATGAATTATTCTTCACCAAACTCAATTTTGTCTCAGGAACTGGGAATCAGGTGTCATTTTGTGCAGGAAGTCACAACCTGGTGTAGATGTGAGCCAGATGACTTTTAACCCCATGAATTGGCACCAGCTGTGCTTGTCAAGTCCAAGTGCAGTAACTGTGTGGACCATCGAAAGAAGTAACCAGGAACATTATCTCAAAGCAGCGTAAGAGACTTCATTACAACATAGCAAAATGGGGATTTTTGTTTGCATTGATGTAACGGGATTGGGTCGATTTGGTGAATTAAATGGCTTTATACACACGTCTTAAAACATCTTTTCCCATACTTTGGATTGGTTGGTTGCATTTTGAAGGGATTCTCTTTAATTTGATTTCCCATTGAGTTTAAATATCAACCTTATTTCAACATGGTTTAATTTTCCAAAATTATATTTACTCTCACCATTTCAAAATATGCCTATTGTATTAAATATATATGCATTTCTAAAAGATCGTGTTTTTTGTTCCTATTATTTTGATACCCAATTGAAATCTCAAAAATAAGAACATTGTAGATATGGGAAATGTATAGATTGTATCTTCAGCCACATTGTCTATAAACAAAAGAGTTGTGGCATGTAGTGAAGTCATGGAATTGCCTATTTCAATAGGACTGGGTCAAGGAGAAGTTAAAAGACTTCTTGTTAAAAGAAGTTAAAAGACTTAATGTCCTGGTGATAGTTGATGATCAAACATGGTTTAATTTTCCAAAATTGTATTTACTCTCGCCATTTCAAAATATGCCTATTGTATTAAATATATATGCATTTCTAAAAGGTCGTGTTTTTTCTTCCTATTATTTTGATACCCAATTGAAATCTCAAAAATAAGAACATTGTAGATATGGGAAATGTATAGACTGTATCTTCAGCCACATTGTCTATAAACAAAAGGGTTGTGGCATGTAGTGAAGTCATGGAATTGCCTATTTCAATAGGACTGGGTCAAGGAGAAGTTAAAAGACTTCTTGTTAAAAGAAGTTAAAAGACTTAATGTCCTGGTGATAGTTGATGATCATGGTACCTTTGCTGAAAAGTTCAAAGACTTAAGGTGGTCCTGAGTCTACCTTTAAGGTGGTCCTGAGCCTACCATTCTCTCCACACTCCCCAAAGTCAAAGACTAAGGGGACATTGGACATGCACATTCTTGAAGTTGCAGATTTTGAAAATCTGCCTTCTTAAAGAGAAATGTAAAACTAGTTAATAAAGTTTTCAAACTGGAGAATCCTAAGAGAGGCACTTCTTTCTCCTCAGTATTCTTTATGTCTCAATTTCATTTTAAGAGAATCCATTGAATAACCAAATCTGTCCCAGGGCAGAGTTGACAACACTTTACCTTTTCATAAAGTGGATAATGCCTCTATCAGATCTTTGCCAGGGCAGGCAAGTAATTTATCGCATTTTCTTTTGTTTCTCTTGAGTATTCTTCTCCAGTTCTAAATGTTGAGTTGTGATTTTTACTAGTTAATAAAGTTTTCAAACTGGAGAATCCTAAGAGAGGCACTTCTTTCTCCTCAGTATTCTTTATGTCTCAATTTCATTTTAAGAGAATCCATTGAATAACCAAATCTGTCCCAGGGCAGAGTTGACAACACTTTACCTTTTCATAAAGTGGATAATGCCTCTATCAGATCTTTGCCAGGGCAGGCAAGTAATTTATCGCATTTTCTTTTGTTTCTCTTGAATATTCTTCTCCAGTTCTAAATGTTGAGTTGTGATTTTTCTAAAAGAAAATAAAATGAGAAGCTAAGTGAGTGGATTGTCCTGGATCAGAAAACAAGCAGGATTTGAAAATACTTAGTTAAGCCTTACATTTGAGTGGTAAATACTATTTTTGCGTGATGATTTTTCAAAATTATTCATCATTCATAAAACAGAACCAAGGACGTTTTAAACTTAACACATAAAGCCATGAGTTCTCTGAACTCATCTTTATAACCATGTTATAGTTTAAAAGTAAATACATGGTAAATCTTAAAATAAATTCCCGATACCAGAGGTTGTAAAGGTAGCTGAGTTTAATCTACATATATGTTAATTTTGGTCCATGTGTTTTTATTTGAGTTAGTTACCAATATTTAAAATTTGAGAAATTTCTCATCAATTCCAGATTATGATATTCTCTTGAAATTTTGAAATCAAAATTCTCACAATTCAGCAAACCCTCTTGGTTAGAACTGAGTGGCACCTGCCAGCTTTAGGAGGTGGGTACAGAGAAAAAATTCTTAGATTTTCTGTTTCTTTGTCAGAAAAAGCCTAGTTCTTCCCTGCTGTGTTTTTCTTCCTCGTGAGTCTCCTTTACAGTCACAACGAACACTTCATTTCTGACATTTGTGGAGGAAGTTTTCCCCTCCACACCAAACAGTTCTCCGTGATACCAGCTGGGTGTTTACGATTTGACTCAATTCTGACACTCTACCCAGATTCCACAGGCTAAGGGTTCGGTCCTACAAGACTGCCCTCCCTCTTCCACTTTAGATGCTAGCTGCAGACTAGGTTGTTACCGGTACTTCCGACTAACCAGCTACAGATTAGAGATTTCAATGACCCTCTCCTGGGGTTACATTAATTTCCAAGAATATCTCACAGAACTCAGGACAGCACTTACTGATGTTTACTAGTTTATTGAAGGATATGATGAAGCATGCGGATGAGCAGCCAGATGGTGATACGTGGGGTGAGGCCTTGGAGGGTCTTGAATGAAGGAATTTCTGTCCCATTTCTGGGAGTTGGTTAGACTGCATCACCCTCCCAGTGTATGTGTTCCCCAACCTGGAAGCTCTCCAGACTCCCTACCACTACATGATCAATTATTTGCTCCATTTCTAGCTCCTCTGCTCTCTCTGGAAGATGGGAGTAGAAGCTGAAACTTCCAAGGCCTCTAGTCATGGCTTGGTCCTTCTGGTGAGCAGTACCCATTCAGGAGCCCTTCAGGAGCCCACCCAGAACCGCCTCAATAGAACAAAAGAAGCTCCTAATGCACCTAGGAACTTATAAGAGTTTCGGGAACTCTGTGCCCGGAAACTAGGTAGAGACCCTGTATATACTTTTTCCACTCTTTCACAGGAGGGAAAATACTTTCCCATCTGCCATAGTCCCACCTGGTCACACAGCACTGGCCTAACCCCTGTGAGGGTTCAAGTTTCCAATTTCTGCTTTGGATACTAACTTTTAAAATGTTTGAAAAATCCCTGTGTACTTGATTCATGACTATGTATCACCTGTCCTTTTATGATAAATAGTTTTAAATCTATTTTATCTGGTTTCTGTTAGTTTTTTTTTTTTTTTAATGAGTTGTAACACCTACCATTTTGCTTACCACTTATTTGAAGCAGTTCTATCAGTGACTAGTTTCTGTTACTCTGATTATTCTGACATCTTTTTTGCCCCTACAGGTCAGTAAAATTGCCTTTGGAAGATGGATCATTTTTTAATGAGACAGATGTCATTTTTCCCCAGTCGCTGCCCAAGGACCCTATCTATGGACCAGTGCTCCCTGTGTCAGCCATTGCCGGACTCGTGGGTGAAGAGGCAGAAACTTTCAGGGTAATGACCTGGCCCCTCTCCCTGTGTGCCTGTTGGTGTTCATGACATCCCAGGAGATAGGCAAGATAGAGAGGATCTTCCTGGTATTTATTACAGATTAACCCTGGAGACCATGAGAGATGAAGGCTCCGGAGTTCTGAGTTTGAGTTTGAGTGACTAGGAAGATGATGGCCCTTGCTAACTGAAGCAGGAGGCCCAGCTGTGTGTGTTTCAGAGTTGGACATGCTGACTTTGGAGTGCTAGGTGGCATCCAGGTGGAGATGCCAGGTGGACGCGGGCAACATGGACCTAGCGTTGGAGAGAAGGCAGGGCCGGAGACGAAATAAGTTAGAGTCATTACTGCAGAAAGGATAGTAGGAGCATGGAGCATGGGGTGGGGGAATGGGTAGGGGGTGAGAGAAAGGAGAGAGAGGTGTCAGGGAAGAGAGCCAGAGACGAAAATGTCTGCAAAAGACAGGAGGAAGAAGTGGAGTCTGAGGAGGCACAGTCACAGAAATAAAAATCCAGGAAAGAATGAAGCCCTGGAAAAACAGTGGAAGAAAGTTTCATAAGGGAGTTGGCCAACAGTTACTTTTTTATTTTTTTCATTCAACAGATATTTATCAAGCTCCTTGTGTATAACAGGCACAGTTTTAGACAACAGGGTCATGTGGTGAACAACCAGGCATAGGCCCACCTCTCGGAGCATCCATTCTATTAGGGAGACAGAGACAACGACATCAGTACCAAAAGTAAAGAGATACAGTAAATCGTTGCAAAATGTGGCAAATGTTCTAACAGGATACAGGGGAGATGGGGGTGGAGGGGAGGGAGAGATCAACATGCTGCTCAAGGAAGGCCTCTGGAGGGACGGCTCTGAAGGACAAGGGGGCATTCCTCCTGCTGTAAGCAGGGGGAAGAGTGTTCAGGCAGAGGGCACTGCACGTGCGAAGACCCTGGGAGAGAAGAGAATTCAGTATTCTTGAGGCGCTGAGAAGAGGATCCTGTGGCTGGAGCAGTGAACAGGGAGCTGGGGAGTAAGGCACTGTGATGGTCAAGGAGGAGGCCGGGGGCAGAGAGTGACACCTGCAGGGTCATTGGGGTGAAAGTAAGGAGCTGGATTCTGCTGCGCCTCTGGAAACTGCATTGTGTGAACACTTGTGTGAAAGCTCCAAGCCAAGGAGACCGGAAGTAGAGGTTCCCAAATGCTTCTGACCACTGCAGAGCATTAGGCTACAGATGTTTCAAATAGTTCCATGTGATAACTGGTTTATGAAAAAGTCTCTGGCAAGCAAAATTTGTGTGCTTATAGTATTTCTTCTAAAGGATGACAATTATTCACTTTTCCTGATTACAGAAGATAACTAATTCCTATTAATAGTACAAGTCTTAGCCTTGGAAATGCAACCACACTTAGCCACAGTGGGGCAGCAAAGTAAAAACAAACACCTCAGCCTTCAAGATTTACAACTGGAAAATATGTTTCTATGTTTAGTTTTTGATACCAAAGAAGCCGCATCTTCAACTATTTCAACCCCATCTTCACCCTGTGTACTAACTTCATGGATCCTACATAAAGCATTTAAAACTCAGGCAATTGTTCTTATCATTTAAAAAATGTCAAGTAAGAGAAAAGATTGTATGTTCTTAGTATTTCCTCTAAAGGATGACAATTATTCACTTTTTCAAATTATAGAAAACAGCTAATTCTTTTAATAGTACAGGAAATGCCTATACTTTTAATAGTACAGAAATGCCTTCTTTAAATGCTTAAAAATGGAGTTACCATTTTTAAAAAATGCTCATAATAAACAGAAATCTTTCTTTTCTAGGACTTTTGTAACTCAGTACATTTCAATTTTTTCCTGAAAACAGAAATTTCATATTAAATCT
>SJYC01117757.1:24-15919 GCA_006408675.1 Madoqua kirkii
AACCTAACTGTGCACTGTTTTCAAGTAACCTATCTAAACCATAAGATTGAAAGTAAATTTTTAAAAATATAGTAACACTGAAAGCAAATTAAAAATTGAAAGTAAATAAAAAGATAGGAAAAGACATATCATGTAAACATTAACCAAAAGAAAGTCTTTGGAGATATATTAATATTAGACAAAAAAGACTTTTGGGCAAAAATCATTCCTAAGGATAAATGAGTTTATTAATATTTTAGAATAGTAAAAGGTTAAATTCACTACAAGTCTATAAACTTTTAAGATATATATGTACCAAATAAAATAACTTCAAAATATATAAAGCAAAATATGACAAAATGACAAGGAAAAGCAAAGCCATGATCTCAACAGATTTTAATATACTTTTCTCAGTACTTAATAGAATAAATGTGTGTGTTTAACACAGTAGCCAAGGTGAGAAAAGCATCTCTACTACTCAGAGCCCTCCAGTGATTGCCTGTGTTATTCTGAATAAAAGCCAAAATCTTCACTATGCTTTACAAGGTTCTTCATCCTTATCTCCCACGGGTCTTGTTCACCCTGCTTCGGTCATGCTGGCCATCATGTAAAAGACATATCATGTAAACATTAACCAAAAGAAAGTCTTTGGAGATATATTAATATTAGACAAAAAAGACTTTTGGGCAAAAATCATTCCTAAGGATAAATGAGTTTATTAATATTTTAGAATAGTAAAAGGTTAAATTCACTACAAGTCTATAAACTTTTAAGATATATATGTACCAAATAAAATAACTTCAAAATATATAAAGCAAAATATGACAAAATGACAAGGAAAAGCAAAGCCATGATCTCAACAGATTTTAATATACTTTTCTCAGTACTTAATAGAATAAATGTGTGTGTTTAACACAGTAGCCAAGGTGAGAAAAGCATCTCTACTACTCAGAGCCCTCCAGTGATTGCCTGTGTTATTCTGAATAAAAGCCAAAATCTTCACTATGCTTTACAAGGTTCTTCATCCTTATCTCCCACGGGTCTTGTTCACCCTGCTTCGGTCATGCTGGCCATCATGTAAGCTTTTTGTACTCACCAGGCTTGCTCCCCCCTCAGAGTGCACTGACTGTTCCTTCTGTCTGGAAAGCATTCCCCAGAGTCCGCATGAACACCTTCCTCATTTCCTTCAAGTCTTTTCCCTAAACTCACCTCAATAAAGTGTTTCTTGGACACTCAGGTTTGAATTCTACCGTCTTATTTTGCCATGTAATATGCTCTTTCCCTGCTTTATTGTTTTCTTTCTATAATTATTGCTCTTTAACTTATATATTATTTAGATATCTTATTTATTGACTGAATCCCCCAGTAGAAGGTAAGCTCCATGAAGGGCAGGGAATTTTTGTCTGTCCTGTCCTCTGATATAGCCCTCGCATCCAGAGCTGTGTCTGGCACAGTGTGTTCACTCCATATTTGTTGAAGGAATGAATGAAAGGTAAAATCAGTAAATACTTACCAAAGTTTAGACTTTACAGAGTTGTGTTTTTTTACATAAACAAGAATAAAAACATTCATGTTTAACTCAAGTAAACGTGAAGAACTTGTGATCAGTTTAAAGCAGACTTCTTATTGCTAGTAACCATACCATAGTATAGTTACTTGGCAGAGATGCATAAAGTACAAGATAGATTTTTTTTTTCTTGGAGAGGTGAATTTGGAACCGGAGAATGATAAACAAGTTTTAAAGTAACAGCTTCAGACACACCTCTACAAGTTTCACAAAATTGTATTTAAAAGTTTCATTAGTACCCATCATGGTCTAATATGTGATAGAATTTAGTTCATCTTAACAACTTTTTTGGTTTTCCACATTCTTCAAATTTCTGCATAAATAAACATAATTTTTGAAGTCAGGAAAAAGTGCTTCGTTCTGTTTTATAATCTAAGAAACAAATGCCTGGAAATGGAGAAAAGAAGTCTTATTTATTGAATATTTTAATTGATGAGTGAATGCAAGAATCAATAAAACAAATGTTTAGATTTTAAGCTCCTCAAAGTCAGGGCCTTATGAGTTTATCTCTACTTTCTCATCATATTTTCCCACACAGTGTCTTATTTACAGTGAACATTTAATAACTATTTGTTCAACAGAACACACAACAGTTGCATTATTTTTTTTCTTTTTTGGTATATTTACAGGGGTCTATTTTTATTTATACTTTTGGTGAGGAGCCCACCTTTGAAAAAGTCCTAGAGGCTTGTGATGGGAAATTTCAGGCCACAGACTTTATCACACCTGGAAATGAATACTGCATGGTAAGGAATATTGTCTTTGTTCCACAATAGGATTTAAGGATGAGATTTGGAAATTCATGTGCAGCCTGTTGCAAATAGGAAGCAGAGTGTACTCTTGAAGATGCAGGAGAAATGCCAGCCACTTCCATCGTTAGATCTACTCCCCAGTTACAATGACATCATCACACTGTGACTTCATGATATTAAGTCTCTGAACATGACCAAAGCAGTTGAAATCTAAAGAGCCATCCTGTTTGCATTCACCATCCAAGCTTTCCAAGCCATATCTTTAAACACATTCATTGCTAGTGAGTTGCCAACACTCGTTAAACTATTAGTGTTTACCCTTTTTCAGAGTGATCCAGCCCCATCTGAACATGAAAATGAAACAGTTGCCATGCGTAAAACATGTGTTCAATCTACTTTTAAAAAAACCCCACCCTCTACATTTAGAAAAGGAAATTTTTTTTCTGATGATTAACTTCTTACCTGTAGTTGATCTCAAGAAATAAAATTCACTATCCATATGATTCATCAACAAATCCATTAAGATTTTGGGAGTTCTAGCAAATATTAATAAAAAGATGCATAAACTATGGGCTAGGTAACACTTAAGAGTTCTTCCAGTTGTCAGATTCTGATTATGCTTTTTCTTTCAGATGTTCTCTGATAAGAATTAAATTTAAAAATTTAATACAAGATTTTCACATTTAGAATTAGATACTTGATCTACAACATCATGTACTCACTCCCTCCTATTCAAGAAAGAGAATTTAAACTGTATCACGTTGCAGTTTCTTTTAAAAGGCTTTCAGTCTTGATCCTGTGAAAGAAGAAAAATGAACAAGATGAATTTTGGGTTTCTAGTCTAGCATGTAAAGAACCTTACATCAGAGGGAAAGAAAAGCTGAAAAACTTAAAATCAACCATTCTTCTCAGACCCATCAGAGAACTGGGGTCATAGGGGAAACCACTGCCCCCAAAATTATAGAGAGAGACAGGCAGATGCAAAGAATCATAGCTTACTGGAGCAGATACCCAGAAGTAGAAACCAGCCCTGGAGCCAGTACCCAAGGGGATTACAATGGGAGAATCTGCACATCTCAGACCAAAAGCAAGGACACTAGAGGCAGTTTTAGTTTCTGACATGTTCAGCAGCAGGAGACAATAAACACAGTCTAACTCCTAGCCAGATAAACATAAAACCCCATATTACAGCCCTCTTAATTCATATCCTTTTACCTAGTACATCATGTCCTGCTTTTAACAAAAATTATAAGGCATACTAAAAGACAGTAACAGTTAGAAGATACAGACAAAGCATCAGAACCAGACTCAGATATTGTTGTATCTGAAAAAAATTACAAAAATATTGTAATTTATCAGGCCAGAAATTTAAAACAACTATGATTAATATACTAAGGCGTCCTGTGAAAACAGTGGGCTACATGAAAGAATGATTGGAAAATATAAGAGATATGGAAACACAAAGAATGAAAATAAATATTAGAAATATAAAACACTGTGACAGAAATGAAGAATGCCTTTGGTGGGCTCATCAATAGACTGAATATTGAAGAAGAAGGAATCAATAAGCTTGAAGAAATGTCAGTAGAACCTTCAACACTGAAATTCAAAAAGAAAAAAAGAATCAAAAAGAACAGAATATCCAAGAACATGGGACAATTATAAAAGGTATAGCATACACATAATAGGAATACCAGAAGGAGAAGAAAGGAAGGAACAGAGGAAATGTACGAAGTAATAATGGCTGAGAATTTTTCAAAATTCATGTCAGACGCCTAACTACAGATCTGGGAAGCTGAGAGAACACTAGAAGGATAAATACCAAAAAAGTTTATACCAACACATATTAAGCGAAGAAGAACTAAAGAGTCTTGTGATGAAAGTGGAAGAGGAGAGTAAAAAAGTTGCTTAAACTCAACATTTAGAAAACTAAGATCATGGCATCCGGTCCCATTACTTCATGGCAAGTAGATGGGGAAACAATGGAAACAATGACAGACTTTATTTTTTGGGGCTCCAAAATCTCTGCAGATGGTGACTACAGCCATGAAATTAAAAGACACTTACTCCTTGGAAGAAAAGTTATGACCAACCTAGACAGCATATTAAAAAGCAGAGATATTACTTTACATATTAAATATGCATTTAATACATACTAAATGCATATTTACATATTACTTTACATATTTAAAAGCAGAAACATTACAACAAAATCTGTGTAGTTAAAGCTATGGTTTTTCCAGTGGTCATGTATGGATGTGAGAGTTGGACTATAAAGAAAGCTGAGCACTGAAGAATTGATGCTTTGGACTGGTATTGGAGAAGACTTGAGAGTTCCTTGGACTGCAAGGAGATCCAATCAGTCACTCCTGAAGGAAATCACTCCTGAATATTCATTGGAATGTCTGATACTGAAGCTGAAGCTCCAACACTTTGACCACCTTATGCGAAGAACTGACTCATTTGAAAGATCCTCATGCTAGGGAAGATTGAAGGTGGGAGGAGAAGGGGACGACAGAGGATGAGCTGGTTGGATGGCATCACCTGCTCAATGGACATGAGTTTGAGTAAACTCTGGGAGCTGGTAATAGACAGGGAGACCTGGCATGCTGCAGTCCTTGGGGTCTCAAAGTCAGACACGACTGAGCAACTGAACTGAACTGAACTGAACTGAAAGGAAAGGTAATAGTTAATATTTGTTCAGAAGTATTAACATTGAGATTGTAAAGTAATTTTAATCCACATAAATAAAATGAAATTTTATTTTCAATCATCAGTGATTAACATACTAGAAAGACATTTAGAACATGCTCCCATAGCAGTCTTATTTTCCATTTGAGTTTTATTTTTCTTTCTTTTACAGACACTCACACAGTCAGGGGAAGTTTGTGTTTGGGGTATAGAGGATGGTGCTTGTGTCAGCAGGATTTATCTGAATATCCAAGTAAGTGTGCCTTGAAAATGGATTTTTAAAAAATACTGAATTCTAATCCAACCTACCTTCTTGTGTTCACATGTCAACAGTCTGTGGAAGTACTTGTTACAGAGATATTAATGTATTTTACCTTATATGTTTAGAATAATTCTTGTGTATAAAGTATGTTCCACAGCCCAGAATATAGAACATAAGGTATTGTATTGGTATACAGAAAGAACAAACTTTCCCTTGGTGGCAATTATTTCTGAAAACCTAGTGATTTATATCTCATTCATGCTGCAAAGTCATTGTGGATGGGCAGGATCTCTTTTCCCCCATGGTCTTTCAGGGAACAAAGCCGACAGAGGCTCCACCAATTAATAGCTCCTCAGTACCATGGGCTGGGCTTCCCACTCGGCTCAGTGGCAAAGAGTCTGCCTGACAACGCAGAAGATGCAGGAGGGTTCAGTCTCTGGGCTGGGAGGATCCCCTGGAGGAGGAAATGGCAACCCACTCCGGTGTTCTTGCCTGAAAGAGTCCATGCATAGAGGAGCCTGGCAGGCTACAGTCCATGGGGTCACAAAGAGTCAGACACAACTGAGCGAATGAGGGACTGACCATGCACGCACACCGTGGGGTGGGAGGAGTTCTGGAGAGTCTTAACGAGCAATTAAGTGTTTTTAATAAAAAACGAAACATTCCTTGGCCATAACTAGATAGATGGCCCATCTAACCTCAAGGGGATCAGTTAGAAATGAAAGAAAGGTGCCACTCTCACCAGCTTGAGCCAAAAATGAAAAAGTATGGGCTATTGATTCAATTAACTATAAAGAATAGAGTTTCTCTGGGCTCAGCTGTGGCTTTATCCAGCAACTTAAATGATACTACCAAGGATCTGGTCTTTCTTTCTGTCTGTGAGAAACATTCCTTGGCCATAACTAGGTAGATGGCCCATCTAACCTCAAGGGGATCAGTTAGAAATGAAAGAAAGGTGCCACTCTCACCAGCTTGAGCCAAAAATGAAAAAGTATGGGCTATTGATTCAATTAACTATAAAGAATAGAGTTTCTCTGGGCTCAGCTGTGGCTTTATCCAGCAACTTAAATGATACTACCAAGGATCTGGTCTTTCTTTCTGTCTGTGTACTACATCTTAATTTCATCTAAGACTTCATGTGATACCCAAATGCCACAAATACCAACCTCACATCAGATCATCAGGGAAGAAAACCTCCTACAATGGGAGGAGGAAGAGAAAAGAAGGTTCTCCTTTTCAGAAGGCTTATTAAATATATCCTAATATCCTATAACACCTCTGAACTAATCACTGTGGACAGCGGCATGAGAAATGCTAGTTGGCTTAAAATCAGCCTTGGAAATGAGACTTAGATTATTCCACTCAACTGAAAATAGAAGAGAGATGGTTTCTTAGAGGATATTCAAGAAATTTTCCAGAAGGAAGGTGTATGTAGGCTGGGTGGCAAACTACAGTTGCTCACTTAAACCTAAGCATAACCTACCATAGGTGATGCCATTCTTTCCACCATGGTCATGGTGCACATAAAATAATATTTTAAAAGTATAAAAAGACCAAGAAACAATGGTAAGGCTATTTTTTCTTAAATTATCATTTTTTTTCTATATTTCATAAATTCTTGATGAGATATGGATCTAGATAGGGAGAAAAGTTACAATCCTTCTCTATTGTAAATTAAAACCTCAATTAATAATGCAAGATGAAGCATCATACTTCATATAAGAGGATACAAGATGCAAAAGATACAATTCAATGAGATAGGTAAATTCATTCTAAAAAGTAAAGATAGAAATTCTTACCTAAAAGAATATGTGTAGACTCCATAATCAGTGTGGCAAGGGTTTACATGTATTCATTTCTGTTAGAATTACTAGAACTAGAAAAATCTTAAAGTTCATCTGATCACACCTCTTTTTACAGATGAGAGACATACAAACCTAAGGGTCTGTATAATCAGAACTTACCTTGCACTTCCTGGCTAAGGAGGGATAGGAAAGTCGCGCAGTCGTGTCCGACTCTTTGCGAGCCCCTATTAATTGGTGGAGCCTCTGTCAGCTTTGTTCCCTGAAAGACCCTGGGGGAAAAGAGATCCTGTCAGTCCACAATGAATTTGCAGCATGAGTGAGATATAAATCGCTAGGTTTTCAGAAATAATTGCCACCAAGGAAAAGTTTGTTGTTTCCCATATACCAATACAATACCTTGGGCTATACAGTCCTTGGAATTCTCCAGTCCAAAATACTGGAGTGGGTAGCCTTTCCCTTCTCCAGGGAATCTTCCCAACCCAGGGATCAAACCCAGGTCTCCCACATTGCAGGCAGATTCTTTACCAACTGAGCCACAGGGGAGGACCAAGAATACTGGACTGTGTAGACCGTCCCTTCTCCAGCGGATCTTCCCGACCCAGGAATCAAACCAGGGTCTCCTGCATTGCAGGTGGATTCTTTACCAGCTGAACCCAAGGAGGGAAGCCCAAGGAGGGATATAGTTACCATCAAAAGACCCTCTTTCTGCTTCAGATATCTTCCTTTCCCCTGACCAGAAGGGGGAGATCTGGGCAACTGTCACCGTTAAGCAGACATCCCCTCATTGAGCTCAAAACCAGTCATGGTACATTCATACAGACCAGCCTTTGTTGGGGAGAATCAGTGATTTTTCCTTACTGAAGATTACTGCCGCCCTCTGGAGAACTGATAAGTGGGTTGATCCAGCAGTACAGAGGCTAGACCGCCCTGCCTATGCCCAGGACTGTATTCTCCATGAACATTTTATGTAGTGGTCCTCAGAGAACCCTGCTTAGCCTCATGATGGCAGGATGCCCAAACACTAATACTTTCACTTGATATTACCTGCCAGGGTAACTAAGATCCCTCCAAATATTGCTATTTTAGCCTAGTCAACTATTGCCCTGGAACGGAGGGTAATTTCAACTGATTGTGTTGAGGAAACACAGATACACACACACCCTAAGAGCTCCCATAAAGGTTTTCAGCTAAAACACCCCCAAACCCTCATCATTTTTTTCCCAGTTCATACTGAGATACCAATATACTCAACCTGGTTAAGCCTCAGAAAATTCACTTTAAAAAATAAAATGAAAACCTGCTCAATGGAGAAACTGCATTCTAATGAGGCAGGACACCTGAGTTTTCCTCTGAGCTTTGTTATCAGCTTTGGGATCCTGGGGGCAAATTGCTATGTTTTCCTTTGCCCCTCTTTCTAACCTGTAAAAGGATGACCTCAAGATCTTTTCCATTTCTAACATTCTGTTATTTTATTCAAAACAACCTCCAGAATGTAATTATGTTACCTACAGGGGTCCCCCTTTCTGGTGTTTCTTGTGCCGATTGAATTCGGTTCAACAGCAAAGGAAAATCTTATTTTTTGGTCAGAGGGTGGAGAGGTGGGAGCTCTCCTTCAGAGCACATGCCTTTGTTACAGGGAGTGGCTGAGGCTGCTCTATGGAGTTCTCCTTGAGGGAGGGCGGCGTTGCCATGGGGCCAGTCCAGCTGTGCTGCTCCCCTCGAGACCCAAACTCTGGGTGCAGCATCTGTGTGCACAGCCACGCCTGCTGCCATCCTAAGTCTCGACCTGAGCTGTTCCCGGCAGTACGTCTCTACACGGCCCCGAGGTGCTGCCGCGGTCTCACACTAAGAACTCTGAAGTGCTGGGTACAAGACTGCTGTCCATGTACCCTGTGAGCAGGTGAAATTAGACCAAAGCACAAATGAAGCGCTTAGACCTTATCACCTAGTTTTCATCTGACTTTTCTGGGGGACCCCAGTGGGCTTTGTCAGTGAAAACTATAGAGAAATGAATCTGATTCCTTAAGTATCATGACCACAAATTTGTTCCCTTAGATATCGTCTTCTGTAAATGACTGTTGTATAATCAGGAATCTGTGATGCGTTTCTTTGGTGACAGGCCGCGTGCTCCATGATATGGTTATTTTCTGAAGTCTTCCTCAGTTATACCAGCATCCCAGGGCCTACTATTATCTAGTAGATGAATGTTGATTTTAAAAAATCACTAACATTCAATAAAGATGTCCAAAAGATGCTAGGAATATATTTTAAATTTCCTATTTTATTTTTCATTATTATCAGATATAATCATTTTCTAATCAATTAAGGATAAAAATGAAGCCATGGTTTAAAGTTCAGGCAACTTTCTCATATTTTTATCATTCCAATTTGAGGATAAAAGAGTGTGATATATAGATTCCTATGACTTCTTATGTGATTGATTAGCTGAAGATTTGTTAAGTGTAATTTGTAATACCACATGACACTTGCCACTCTTCTCATTCTGCGGATTTTTCAAATAAACTGTAAAACTCTTAAGTGTAGGAAAGCAGGCTTCATTTTCTGGTGCAGTGAAGCTGGAATTTATTTTATTTTTTATTGAAGTTAATTGGTTTACAGTATTGTGTTAATTTTTCGGTGAACAGCATAGTGATTGAGTATTTTTGTGGAGTGTACTCAGTTCAGCTCATTATAAGATTAGTGGGTATAATTCCCTGTGCTATACAGTGTACCCTTTTGCTAATGCGTTTCATATCTAGTAGTTGATGTCTGTTAATCCTGTGTCCCTATTCTACCCTGCCCTCCTCTCCTTCCTTTGGTCTTCCGTATCTGTGAGTCTTTGTCTGTTTTGCCTCTGTCTTAAACAGGCAACAGTTCTGGCTTGCTCTCCATCCTCCCTGTCTGCGGCTGTGGGGACCAAGGCTGGCCGTGTCCACTTCCTCGACGTTCGGGATGTCGAATCCCCTCAGGAAGTTCATAAGGCCTTTCTCTCTGAATCACCTGTGCAGCACCTCCTGTAAGTACCACCCGATTCTGGCAGCAAATTTGTCAGGCCAGTCTGTTGAGAATTCCACTGAAGTTTTAACTTTTTTTAGGTTTTACATGGGTTGTTTTAAAAGTTAGTGCATTGGCTCAGTTCTACGTTCAAGAAATACGGAGGTGTATATAGTTCAATACACTTTTCCACAGTTATCCCCAAATACCCAGTTCTCCTCCTTGGAGACTTGTTACTTGTTTCTTGTGTCTTTTTACTGGACATATTTTATTCACAAACAAGCAGAAAAATAAGTACTTCCTTTTAATTGCATGAATGTGTATCAAGCACTTAGAGTGTACCAGAACCTCTGTTGTGTTAACCTCGTAAGTTAGGTCTCCTTACTGTCTCCATTTTAAAGATAAGGAAGATGATACACAAAGAATTTAAATAACAATTTCACACATGTTGTAAACAGCAAATGTTAAGATTTGAACACAGGCGACTGGGCTCCAGAGTCCTTATAGGGTAGCAAACCATATATAATGTTCTGCACCACAATTTTTTTTACTTAATGGTATATCTTAGAGAAAGTCTTCTATCCACAAATGAAGACCTTCATTCTTTTTTACAGTTACATAGTATTCCATCACATGGAATATATTCCATAATTTTTAAGACAGTTATTGATAGACATTTAGATGATTTCCAATTTTTTGAAACAGTACTTTTTAGAAGACAGCATAGAGACACTGAGCTTAAACTTATTATGTTGTTATTATTATATCTTTGATTAACTTATCATAATACTAAGTATTAACAAGAAATGACATTTTTGTTCTGCTTGATGTGCTGTTACATATTGTAGTTTACTGAATGTGACGCTTGCCAAACATTCAGCAAAGTATTATGCTTGTCCCTGTTTCACAAATGAGATAATTTAGGTTCAGAAAGAAGCATTTGCCAAGATTAGTCAGCTAGCTCTGGAAGGAGCCGGGATTCCACCATCTGTGCTATTCCTACAAGCTCTGCTGCCTCTGTAGGGAAGGATCTGCAGTCTCTCTCCATTTACATTCTACTCCTGTGTATCATTTTTTTGGCATCTCTCCTTTCTCAGATGTTTCTCTCTTATCCTAATTTGCATTTCCCACTTTTTCTAATTTGATCAAAGTATAGAAACATTTTGCTACATTCTTCTTCTTCCTGCCAGGACTGGTACTGAGGGACATTGGAATGCTCCATTCAGCTCTAATTTGAGAATTGCTTATGTACACCTGAAATATCAGAAAGCTTTACTGTCATATTTTGTTCACTTATGATGACATAGTTGACTGTTTTTAGTGAATCTTCTTGACCATATACTTATAAATTACAATTTAGAAACAATATTGGCCTAAAATGTAATGATTACATTTATGTATAATCACTTACCTTTTATAAGATCTGATAATATTAAAAATCATAAACCATAAGAATAATTTGTTTGGGATGTATATCCATGATGTCTTTCAATAAATTTACCATCTTATTAGTGAAACAAGTAGAATCTGATAATCAGATTTCTTCTTTTCCAGGTATGACCAGAGAGGAATGTATGTATTAGTTGGAACATCAGAAGGACACATCTTTGTTATCAATGCCAAACCCTCAAGTTTATTTGAAATTCTTGGATTCATAGGTACTTACACTGAATTCTTTTTTTCCCCATATGGGCAGCATGTGGGATCTTAGTTCCTTGACCAGGGATGAAACCCAGGCCCCCTACCCTGGGAACACGGAGGCTTAACCACCAGATTGCCAGGAAAGTTGCCGTAGAATGCTTATTAGCTTAAGATATTGGCCAATTTAGTCTAAAGAATTTAAAGTTGTGAAACGAAGCAATTACTTATAGCATGTTTTCTAAAACAGAAACATTTAAATAGCTGTTCAAAGTTACTAAGGAGAATTCCTGTATCATATTTAGAGGTTTTGGTACATCGACTTGGTATACAGTTGATATTAAATAACTCTTCTTGAATCAGTTGATGAATTAATGAAATGGCTAAATGTTTCTAATGTTACTGCAAACGGAAGTTGAGTTGGTTTATCCCTGAAATACTTTTTAAAAAAATATTTATTTATATATTTGGCTGTGCTGGGTCTTACTGCCACACCAGAATCTTTAGTTGTGGCATGCAGAATCTATAGTTGCAGCATGTGGAATCTAGCTCCCCAACCAGAGATTGAACCAGGCCCCCTGCATTGGGAGTGTGGAGTCTTGGCCACTGAACCACCAGGAAAGTCCCAAAATAACTTTTTAAATAGTATTTGATCTCTGTTTAATTAAGATATCTAAAGAAAGTTTTGTTACATGTATCTTTACTCTGTGCTTTCATAACTGAGGGTTCAGGTTCAGTTCCTGGTTGAGGAACTAAGATCCCACAAGCCGTGTAGTGTGACCAAAAATAAATAAATGAATAAATTTAAAAAAAAAATGACATTCAGCTTTTTCAGTAACATGTGTCCAAGTGCCCATGTAAACCACAGAACTGACAGGCGAGATAGCACTTTGGTGATAAATAATAATAACGAATACTTTTCTCTCTGGCTTTATATACCAAATGTAAATGTAAATTTTCAAATCTATGTACTGATTTTTAAAAGTTGAGTTTATTAAGTGTAAAATGCGGAACCTAGGCCCTGTGGAAGCGTGAAAATGTCAAGGAAGGAACTTAGTGGAGGAGGAATACAGAGTGCTGTGTAGGCTCAGGAAAGGAAGTAATTCTCAGGTGTGAAGAAAGGAGTGGAGGTGAAGAGCAGCACAGAGAATACGGAGCAGGAGAATCTTCCAAGGATTTAAAGTAGTGGAGGGTGGGGCTTGTTGACATTCTAGCTCGGGACAGAAGTTTGAGCAATGGCACTTGGAATGGTAAGAAGTCTGGCATAACAAGTATACGAGTTGACCAGATTATGATCATGATGACAAGGTTTGAAACAGAGTGGAGGGTCTTGAACATCATCCCAAGGAGTCTGGACTTTGTTCTGTAGTTAATGACACATCATCAGGCCAGATGGATCAAGATGGGACTAGTGTGATTTGATTTGGTTTTTAGAGGACGACTCTGGCATCAGTGTGAAGGCTGGAGAACAAAGGCAAGAGAATGGCATAAAAAAATTTAGAAAAACATTATTGTCACTCACACAAGACATACTGTTAGTCATAACAAAAGCCAACATTTATTGAAGGAGTCCTATCATGTAATATCCAGTATTCTAAGTACTTGGCGTGTGTTAATTCATTTAATTCTTATAGGCAACTTTTGTGAGGTAGAGACCACTGTTGTGCCCAGTTTAAAGATGAGGCAGTTGAGGCCCAATGAGGTGAAGTATTTATCCAAAGCCACGCAGGTAGCCAGGACTCAAGCTCAGGAAGTCTGGCTTCAGAATGGATCAAGATGGGACTAGTGTGATTTGATTTGGTTTTTAGAGGACGACTCTGGCATCAGTGTGAAGGCTGGAGAACAAAGGCAAGAGAATGGCATAAAAAAATTTAGAAAAACATTATTGTCACTCACACAAGACATACTGTTAGTCATAACAAAAGCCAACATTTATTGAAGGAGTCCTATCATGTAATATCCAGTATTCTAAGTACTTGGCGTGTGTTAATTCATTTAATTCTTATAGGCAACTTTTGTGAGGTAGAGACCACTGTTGTGCCCAGTTTAAAGATGAGGCAGTTAGGCCCAATGAGGTGAAGTATTTATCCAAAGCCACGCAGGTAGCCAGGACTCAAGCTCAGGAAGTCTGGCTTCAGAGCTCGTGCTCTTATCCACAGTGTACAAGACCATGCAGCAGTCACGGAAAGGGGAAGGAGTGGGCAGCTATGAACCGTGGAACTGGCAGAACCTGATGATTGACTATATGCGAAGGGAAGGGATCAGCAACGACTCTGAAGTTTCTAACCCAGATGGTGGAAGTGTGTGCTGTCATCAGCTGAAGTAAAAACTCAAGGGACAAGGAAGTTATGGAGGCTGAGGGATAGGGTGAGCTGACAAGCTCTGTGGAGTTGAAGCCAATAAGATCTTCATTTGGAGATATTTGCCATTAATTCAGACATGAAGATTTGTAGTTCAAAGTTTAACAATGGACTTCTGATCTTGAAATCACGGAAGCTCATGAGACGGTTTAAGACAGAGATGAAGCAAACCCAACTGTGTAATGAGGTCAAACAGGTAACTTAAAAATGTAAATTAGATGGCATGGAGTGTGCTAGGACTGATGGCTGAGCTCAGAATGGGTACCAGTCCTGCCTAAATGTTCCATTTTTCAACATATCTTGTCATTCAGAGTATAGGATGGGAAAAGCTACTTACTCTGAAGTTGTAAACAGAGAGGACAAGGCCGTGAAGAAAACTAAAGATGGGCGAGAGGACTGGGAGTCACCCGCACCAGGAAGAGCTTGGAGCAGGAAGGCTGTATGAATGGTGGGCTGTGGCCGAAGTGGCAGTGGCACGAGGGCTAGAGTGAGGCAGTCACTGTGTGAGCCCAGGGAGAGCTACTCCTTTGGGACAGAGAGACGGAGTTTCGGGTGGGAATGGCAGTCAGAAAAGGGAGTTAGTAACCAGCAATTTCTGCTCTCAGATGTTTGCAGTGGAGAAAAGAGAATTCGTAACTGGTGGGGAAATAGGGTTGAAGGAACATTCTAATCTGAAGATAAGGGAGTCTTGAGGCCTCAATAGGAGAAGACGTAAAAGACCCAACAAATTAAAAGAGGTAATTAATAGCACATGGTGTAATAATATATTGGAGGCATAGGCTCAAAATCACAGATGGAAAGGGTTACATTTTATTCCTAAAAATGTCAAGAAATGAAGAGGGAAACCAAGAACAGAAAATGTGAGATTCAGGATAAGGAAGGTGAAGTCAAGTTTATGTCAGATGTTCTCTGTCTTCCTTGTTCAGTGAGAGGAAAGGACACCCTGAGGGGAGGGGCTGAGATGGGGCCCGAGACGGTGGACACACACAGAGCAGCTGTGTGGAGTGATTGTAGTGGAGCTGGAGAGATTCCAAGGTGGGCCCCAGGCAAGGCCCCTTGCAGAAGTGGGATTCGCTGGCTTACTGTAGGACATACTCATAACAGTAAGTGTATTCCTACCACACCTGCGATACCTTGACTGTGGCAAAAATGTTTATTCAGTACTGGGAATGGGCAAATGGCTGGAGTGGACATTCAAGAGGCCAGAGCTTGTGGGCGCTGCTGGGTAGGCTAGAGCCGGCAGATTCTGGAGGCCCCTCTGGCTGGATGGAAGCTGAGTCCCACCCAGCTGGATTGAATCTGCCCACTTAGGCATCTCATGGGGAGAATCCCCCATCTGTTCATCAAAAAATGTTTCTATCACTTATGTTCAAAGATCACTTAAATATCCAATAAGTAAATTTGGATCAAAAGATTTAGTTAAGACAGGTCTATAATGTGATATCTTACGCAGAAATATGAAAGCTTCTATAAGCATATCAATAATGACTTGTGTTAATTTCCATTTGCTTTCAGAGATGGGCCAAGGCATTTTACAAATATCTACTGTGTCTTCTTTGGAAACAGACATAGTAGAAGTGATGGTGCTTTTCTCACTTCCAGAAACAAGAAGCAGGCTGGAAATATTTTCTCTGCCTAAAATACTACCAGAAGGTAAAGAAAAGTGAGCAAGCAATTCTGTCCTGGGCACCCAGTTGAGTAGTCGCTATAGCTTTCTTTTCTTTTCCAGTGATAGCATTTTTTTTTTCCTTCTAACATGTGAAGAGGTAAAATGGCCAAAACCTTTTCTGTGTCTTACAAAGTAAAGCTGATGTGACTGCTAAATAATGTGAAATGCGGACTTTCCT